>JAJGRW010002431.1:0-46972 GCA_025461045.1 Carex parvula
CAAAAGAATGAACCTGGTGCAGGGATGGGAAGTGAGGACCCCAAACCATGGAGAAACAGAGTACTCTTGCCATGTTGACGGGTCGTGATTTATTTCTGGATGGGCGTCATTGGTTTCATTTTTAAAAAAGACGAGGAATTAGTGGCCTATAGAACAGCAAGGGCAAACGTGTGCTGTGCTATACAAGCTGAGTCACAAGCTTTAAAGGAGGCTATACTGTTTGCGAGAGAGGCAAGTATGGAAACCTGTACCTTCTATACCGATTGTCAGACAGTTGCTAAGCTATATGCATGGAGCTACAACCACCAATTGAGGCAGACTGGCGGGCCTATAAGAAGATGCATGATGTGTGGAGGTTGATCAAAGAGACAGGATACGAATGTCACTATGTTAGTAGGCGGCTCAATGCTGAGGCGGACAAGCTAGCACGTGTAGGTAGCAAGTTAGGAGAGACTTATACAGGGTATACATACCCTCTGCTGAATTTGTAATTGGAAAGGTGCAAGGCACTTGATAGATAGACTAAAATCATACGTGCTATGGATGTAAGAGATGTACTTTGTATCAGCCTACGGGCATGTCAAATGCAAAAAAAAAAAAAAAAGTTTTAAACAAACTCATATTTTGTACCATTTTCTTTATTGTTGCCCAGAAAAATAAATCACCCATTTTTTTCATTGTTGTAACATTTTTTTTCATTGCAGTAATAATGTCTCAACTATAACCCCGTCAAAACAAGAAAGCTAAAAACTCATTTGTAGCCCCCGTTGTACCAAAACCCAAAAAATCAATTACTCTTTTAGTCCAAAAATTATTACAATTTGCAGTTCTTGTAATCTGCTTGAAAAAGAATACAGATGAGAGAATGACAAAGAAGAGTTAGAAAGAAGAAGAGAGAAAGGGTGAGAATAGGATGGTGTCCATAAATCATACCCCAATAAGTTAAAGGATTTAATAATTTAAAAAATGATGAGTTGGACGTCTATGTGGCATTCCGTTAGTATCCTTAACAAAATTATTAACGAAGTAACTTGATCAAAACAAATGAAAAGTTCAGTGACTTGAGAGACAAATCAAACTTAAGTAACTAATTTGTGACAAAAAACACAATTAATTGACCTCCGACGAAATTTACCCTATCATATATATATGTTATACTTACAATTCAATATGGAGGTTTGGTGTTGTCTGTTAATGAGTTCTGAATTTCTTTTGAGAAAAATTAGAGTCTTGCCCACATTTGTATTAGATTAACTAGGTTTAGTTACACAAGGGTAACCATCAAAACAGAAATAGAAAATGCTGCTCAAAACAATTGAGCTGAAAAGTAAAAAATAAAAAATCAAGTAGTAAATATGAAAACGCCAAAGAAGAAAGTGTAAACGATGGCTCAAAACTGATGTTCAAAAATTCATCTAATGGAGCAACTCAAGTCGACAAAATTACCAGCGTACCAGTAGTTGGAGCTTTGAAGCAGTCCACCGGTAGATGAATTTTTTAGCATCAGCGTACCGGTAGATGAAGATTTGAAGCAGCGCACCAGTAGATGAATTTATTTATTTTTAACCAAAACAATAAACCCTAAACCAAAAAAAAAAAAATTCATCTACTGGTGCGCTGCTTCAAATCTTCATCTACCGGTACGATGATGCTAAAAAATTCATCTACCGGTGCGCTGCTTCAAAGCTCCAACTACTGGTACGCTGGTAATTTTGTCGACTTGAGTTGCTCCATTACTTCATCTACCAGTGTCTCAATTTCCTTGTCAGAGTTAGTGAATAATCGAGCTCCCCTTCCCTCCACAATAGTACAATACAAATTGTGAAATAAGCAAAGTGGCCCTTGTTTTTTTGCTAAACTTGTATCTGTTATCCGGTATGTTGGTTGCACCAGTGTATTTGCAGTAAGGTTCCTAATGTTTGTACAAATTGTTAAGACCAGATCAACATTCTTGCCTAGTTTTAATTTATTGAAATTAATTTGATGAGCTCTTCTGCTTGATCCATTACCAGCGTTATTCTTTACATTTGAGTTTTTTATAATGATGTTAGTCAATCATTTCGAAATTATTGAAGTAATTAATGCAAAACGTATTAAGTTGATGTAATTTCTTGCAATTTATACCATTTGGATCTGTATACAAAATCGCAGCTTCTTTTTGTATGTTTTGATTGTTTTTTACACTTTTCCATTACGTACATAAGACTTAAGAGAGCTATTGTGCTTATACATGATGATTCGCATGGTGAAACAACTTTTATTAAGAATGACCCAGTATATTAAAATTTTGCATGATGATTTGCATAGTGAAACCCTTAATTTCATTGAAAACAGTTTATATTATTCCAAACAAATTTGATCTTTTTTCTTCAGAAACTTTTTTAATGAAATAATGATACATACCACATTTTGAATTTTTGGTGTTGTATTACCGAATTCTTATTTGCTGGACAAAAAAGCAAACTATGGTACCAAATAACAATCCTTTGGATAAAAAATAATATTGAATTCTGATTTGCTCATCACTCGATTATGAAATCCCAAACATTGTTGCCTCCGTGAATTCCACCAAAAAATAAAAACAGTTCGAACATTTTCTTCATAAACTTGTCTAGTTGGGGCAGAACTAGAAAATTTAGATTGGGGTGGCCCAATAAGTTATTGTAGTGTAATTTTGTTTTATAAAAGGAGCTAATATGTATAAGTACTTATATAAAAATATAAAGGACTAAAGTGTTAATTTCTAAATTATGGGGGTGGCTAAGCCTCCTCTAAGCAATACTAAAAGATGAGACAAATTTGTAAAGTGAAAAGCAAAATGGAATAGCTGAAGCCGTGAAAGAGAAAACAAAAGGCGAAAAGTGAAAGGAGCAAATTGGAGTTTTTGGAGCAGGGCCAATTATTGGGCTGAACTGAGTTTGAACAGGGCTAAATGTTCAAACAATCCAAGCCCAGTCTAAATGCGAAAGCTTTCAATGGTTTCTCACTGAGATGGGCGAGTTTAGGACAACCTCATTTTTCAGAAATTTTATGTTCTGCTGACCTTGCGTTGCTTCAGCACTTGTTGAGGCGGAGGGAAAATACATAGAAGGTTCAAATAGGAAAATTATATACAACAAAAAGTTTTATAAGTTTTAAATGGATATAACAAAAGAGTGTATAACAGGAATGGTTGTTCGGGATTTAACAAAATTTGTACCACTGAAAGGAATAAGCGATATATGGCAGTGTGTTATGCCTTTGTGACAATACTCCCCAACCCAATTTTTTGTAGTGTTGTAGCAAAACGATTCTAGGTGACTTCATGAATACACTAAATAAAATAATATTTACAATTGACAAATATGTTAAACTGTCTGTACGGGTACGATGCAGCTAATCTTTCTTTTCTTACCTTGCTTTCCTCATCGCTGAGAAAAATGAGAAAGTGTATTAGTTTTTTTTGTGCACTGTTAGTTTTTTTCGGATTGATGCTCTACGCATAGCTATTTTCTTGCGTCTTTTGAGTCACTTGTTTGTAGTTTCCATTGTGTTTCAAAACTGCAGGAAAAAAGTAGTGTAAAAGTGAGAGTTTTTATTGTAGGAAAGACTATCATGATTTGTTGTTTGGTGTGGCAGACCTTATATATATATATATAGAGTAGAACTAGGGTGCTCCTAAGTTCACCAAGCCCTTCCGTGAGCGCGACTCTAAAACCTATCAAATTGACTTCAAACGACATTTCCAAACCGTTAGATGTTCAATCTATATTAAAATGTGCTTGGAGACCAAATTTTATATTTTTTGGAATTTTTTTACTATTTATTAAGATGGTTTGAAAATCGCTGTTTTTATTAAAATTCTGCACTATTGGCAAACAGCGATTTTCAAACCATCTTAATAAATAGTAAAAAAATTCCAAAAAATGTAAAATTTGGTCTCCAAGCACATTTTAATATAGATTTGAACATCTAACGGTTTGAAAATGTCGTTTGAAATCAATTCGATAGGTTTTAGAGTCGCGCTCACGAAGGGCTTGGTGAGCTTAGGAGCACCCTAGTTCTACTCTATATATATATATATATATATGTATGTATGTATATATGTATATATTATTTTTTTTGCAGAGTAAGTAAAGGTATGTTTTAGAAAAATAGATAGCGAATTAGAAAAAATAACAAAATAAGAAATTATATAAGATGCTACATATATTTGGTAAGTTTTTTATAAATATTATATAAGATGCTACCCAAATAAAGGGTAATTTGGTGAGTTTTTTACTAAGTGTGCTATATGTGTAGCCTAAAGGTGGTACTTAATACCCTTCATATTAAAATTCAGTATAATACTAGTTTTTACAAATCAGTGAGAACCTTTAATAATTTCTTGAAATCATTATGTTGGTATGGACTGATACATAGGTGTACCAGTTTGGGTTTGGGTGTCAGTTTTAAACCCGAAATGGAAACTAATTGCTTCAAATATTAACAAAATCCAACAGCACTTGTTAAAAGAAATAAATCACAAAATAAATTCCATTTGATTACAAAATTATTAACCTATAATTTTTTGTAGAGTGAATGTATAGATTATTCCAAAAAAGAAATTAAGTAAGGCTTCACATATGTGTATAGTGTAATACCATTTCTTTTAGTAAATTACCATTCATAACATTTAGTATCAACAACATAATTTTGGAAAACATCAAATGATTTGATTGATTAACTATATGTTTTTTAGTTACTTTTTATTGTCTTAAAGCATTCACTTTGTTTAATAAGGAACGAAGTAAGCATAAAAAGAAAATTGATGGTTTTTCAAAAAGCATATTGATAGCATGACTATTTATTCATTCTAAATTATAGAAATAAATTATGAGAGGCTTTAGTGCATTACAAAGAAAAAGAAAGATGCAATTAGTACTTTTTGAATGAAACCAAAGACTTTTTTATTTCTTCTATCTTGCCTTCCATTAGATTTCCTAAAATATTTAACATGTAACAAAAACAAATTTAAAATCTTAGATAAGATACTATCCAAACAAAGGGTAATTTAGTAAGTTTCTTAAAATCTTATATAAGAAGCTACCCAAATAAAGAATTAATATATAGCAGGTATTGCATATAACAGATATTGGCATACTGCTAAGCATCAGTCAGACATTCAATCGAACATGTAGCATGCAACAACTCAACTCATTTTATACCTAAGCTGATGATTGCTGAAGCAATCACAACAAATTCAAAATTTACCTAAGGGAAAGAACAGTACCTTTTTTTATCTTTTTCTCTGAAATGTATTTTCTTTCACCTTTTTTCAGAGGAAAAGAACTAAAGAAGACCAGGTAATTAGTATAACAAACTTAACAGTAGAACAGTAACTCACCTGAAAAAGTCCTCAAGACTGCAGAGCAATATGAACTTACAGCTTCATCAACATCGTCGGTTTGCAACAGATGGTCGAGAAGGCTGCAGAGGAGCATTTAGTTGACAATCATGGTCCCTCTAGACGTAACAGCTGGGTGGATCTCGGCTGTTGGTTCTTCTTGTGCTTCATTAATTTTCAGATAGCATTTGGGGCACATGTTTCCATCTTGTTTGCACTTCAATCTTTTATTATCTCTTGGGTATGATTTAAAGTACCAATCATGTTCTACTAATACCTCACCCACTGTTGCAACACATTTATAGTCTCTATTATGTTGAAATGAAAGAATAGCCATTAAAGTGATGCTACATTATTTGTTTTGGCATATATATGAATAGACAACAGTTTGTTGTACACGTACAATTAAAAAAACTGATATTACCAGTTGTTGTTCTAGATCTAGACTGAGTAAATACTCCACCTTAACAATATCCATATCACGCTTCAACTAAATGATATTTGAAATGCAAGTTTTGTATGGAACTGCATTTGTAATATGGTGCTAGCTTGTAATAAAAGATTAGGAGCAGAGAACATTTTCTCAAATTGTACAATTTCTGGCACTGTGCGGTCCTGATATATACATGTTGCAGTGTAGCCTCAAGGCTCCAAATCCTTCGACCTATAATAGTGTATCAAAAACATTTGCGAGCTCATGTATAATTCTTTGCTAAAATTTGCTAGATGAGCTTGAAGACTAACCTAAACATTGTCGGATGCGGAGTGAGCTAAAAGCCACTATATATGGGTGAGACATTATGGTGAGATCTTCTCTCAGCTCCTTCAAATGTTATCCCCAATGTAAAACTAGTATTGGTACAATGGTATTATACAAATAATGGCAAAAAATATCTATCTTAAAGATTAATTTAATTTGTAGAACTGATTCAAAGAAATTGGAACAACCTAATAAATCATCAGTTGAGGTATCACTGAGGAAGGGAGAGAATGTCCAATACTTTTCAATCCTTGCATTAAAATAAAACAAAATAGCATTACGTGAACTGAGAACAAATTTCAATTTCATTGAGAGGAGTGAAAGACACTATGAAAATCAATATAACCAGGTTAGAAGTCTATCCGGACTAATGGTAGAGTAGGTGATGCTTTTGTGAGCTATTTTTGTGTTGTGATATTAAAAGGCAAACAATAAAAAACATAAAACTTAAAATTACATTTTTGAGCTAAAAATATGAGGCATGTGTATCTAAATTTGTCAGATTGAACTACTGAGAGCCTGGAAACAACTTTAGCATAACAAAAACATAAACTTAGAAATTACATTTATGAGTTGATAATATGAAGCCTGTGTATCTAGTAATTTGTCAGATTGAACTACTGAAAGCCTGTGTATCTAGTAATTCGTGTTTAGACTTGACCCCCAAAATTCATCCACAATTGCACAAAAATCGGATTCAAACAAACTAACTCTCAAGTATTCATGATTCAAGCCCCTTTTCAATTTATAACCCTAAATTGGGCATAGGAACAATAGAATAGAAATAATTAAGCATCTACATCAGATTTGACTATATAAAAATTACATAATATTAGAGATGGATAATCAATTCAGAATATGTTCTAATTTAAATCTTTAAGCCAATTAATTGAGAGGGACTTCTGGATCTTTGAAGCGTTCCAAAATGACTGAATTGAAAGTCATCGATACTACCCAGCTCCTATACCTAAAAATTTCAATTTGCTTCGTAAATATGAGAGAAATGATTCCAGTAAATTATTGTTATTTTTCTAATAGGATTCTTACCTTAAATTTTCCCATTCTTGCAAACCTAAATTTTTTAAAGAAAAACCACATGGCAATGAGCGAAATTGCAGATTGCCGGTGGGGACAAATGTTGCTTACTAATACCAAGTTCTATAGACAGCTAGTCATTTTTCATTCTTATATCATTTTCAGCAACAAAGCACTCATGTGTTATGCAGACTCTAACAAAAGGATTTGGGGTCTGGCCTTTCAACTAAATTGAGAACAAAGTAGGGCGAGGAAAACCATACAAAAAAACCAAATAGAGCGGCATCAATATACATGTTTATCTTAGTAAAAACAGTAAGAAATCCAATAGGCCCCAGCTAATATAATTGAATAGCCAAGACAACACCAACATATTAAAACGACATCTGTCATTGGGACACGACAATTTACCCCAAATTTTCTAGTTGAGTTCAGACAAAAACATATACTAATTTTCTCACAAACTTACAAATTAATTTCACAGTATACCAACCTGATTGCTTTGAGAGTAGCGGCTGGACTGCTTTCCTCCATTCTAGCTGGAAGAGGAACAAAGGAAATGGAAATGAAATGACAGGGAGAGGCAGGAAAGGGGCTAAGGGTTAGAGGTTAGGCGAAGGGAGAGGACAGGGATAGACGGAGGAGAGAAGAAAGAGGCTGAGGTTTAGGTGAAAAAGAAGACGGACAGTTTGCAGAGGCGTTAGACTAAGGGAGAGGACAGGTGAAGGAAAAAAAATTAGCTCACGGAGAGAACAGGGAGAGGCAGAGAAGAGAAACAAACGAAGGCGGAGGGAGGGGTTAAAGCGAAATGAACGAAGAAATGAATAAATGCGTGGAGAGATTTAGATCCATCAGAGTCCGTTGGATTTGTATCCAACGGCTGGAAAGGTGGCAGCACTGAAATGAACAGTGCAAAACCCTTCCCAGCTTATATATAAAATAGATTCGGTGGTGATTGATTTTTAACCTCAGATAAGAAAGCCAGAAAAAGGGATATATATTGTTATGAATATAATGGATGGTCCATTCATATTGTAACTTCCAATATTAATCCTCATTTATTTCCCCACTACCCCACTACCCCACTACTATGGGAATTTATATCCCACTAGTATTTGGAATTTAATCTCTTATTTATTATTGTAATGACTTTTCATTTACAATTTGTAGCCTATAAATAGAGGCATTGTAATATTGTATTGTACACATGAGAAATATATGAATAAAGAGATTGTCATCTTGTGTTCCCTCTATCTTGTTGATTGTTTGTTTATCTTTATTTTATAACACGTTATCAGCACGAGAGTTCTACTATTTGAAGATTCAAGGTAATTTTTTTTTTATTTAATTATGTTACCTTTTAAGTTATATTATGATAATATTATGTTAGTTTTTTTTTTTTTTTTTACATTAACATAACTTATGTTTATGAAATGGCCCGAAGCCATCTAAGTATATTATTATGTTAATTAATGGCCCGAAGCCATATGAATATAAATTATGCTAATGAAATTGGCCGGAAGCCATTTCAACAATTTTATTAATTGGCCCGGAGTTCAATTATAAGATTAAATTATTGATTGTCACTGTTTTAATTAACTACAGAGAGAAAATTAACCAAACACAGATCTTTTTATTTTTGCTTAGAAATGCATGTCGGTGTTAATTGCAATTCTTTTCCTTTTATTTTTTTTGATTTGTTATAAAGTAAAACAGAGAGAACGCAACATTCAGAAAAAAATAAAATAAAAGAAATTTCTCAATTTCGTTTCATAAACAGAGAGAACGCAACTTTTATTTATTTTATTTTTTTTCAATTTCGTTTCATAGTATTGAATATCATTTAACTTATTTAATATTTTTGTTATAGTATCATTATGTCGAACCTTGCCAAACTTGAATTTGTGGCTCTTGATATTACGGGAAAAAAATTACTTATCATGGGTGTTAGATGCTGAAATTCATTTAGATGCAAATGGCCTTGGAGAAACAATCAAAGAAAAGAATTCAGCCACTAATCAAGACAAGGCCAAAGCAATGATCTTTCTTCGTCAACACCTCCATGAAGGATTGAAAGCTGAATATCTTACAGTAAAAGACCCACTTACTTTATGGAAAAATTTAAAAGAAAGATATGATCACCAAAAAAACTGTAATTCTTCCAAAAGCTCGTTATGAATGGATGCATTTGAGATTACAAGATTTTAAAACTGTGAGTGAGTTTAACTCAGCAATGTTTAGAATTAGTTCTCAACTAAAATTATGTGGAGAAAATATTACTGATGAGGATATGTTAGAAAAAACATTCTCCACTTTTCATGCATCCAATATACTCTTACAACAACAATATCGTGAAAAAGGTTTCAAGAAATATTCTGAATTGATTTCTTGTCTTCTTGTGGCTGAACAAAATAACGAGCTTTTGATGAAAAATCATGAATCCCGTCCAACTGGTTCTGCTTCATTCCCTGAAGTGAATGTAGCTATTCATAATAATTCTGGACAATTTCAAGGACGTGGACGTGGTAATGGCCATGGCCGTGGCCGAGGTCGTGGTCGAGGTCGTGGCCGAGGCCGCGGTCGAGGTTATTATCGTGGTGATCATTCTAAAAACATCTCTCTCCACCAGAAGTGGAAAAATAATGAAGAAAAAACTGAGAAAGAAAAAAGTGGGCATAATAAACAAGAGAATTCATGCTATCGTTGCGGTGGTAAAGGTCATTGGTCACGTACTTGTCGTACACCGAAGCATCTTGTTGACCTGTATCAAGCATCACTAAAGAATAAGGAGAAAAATATCGAAACGAACTTTGTTTGTGATGACAATTTCGATATTAGCCAACTTGATGTTACTCATTTGGATGTTGCTGATTTCTTTATTGAAGAAAATAAAAACTAATCACTTGATTAGTAGATGATAGGATATAAAATAAATAGATTAATAAATTTTATTTTGCTGTTGAATTAGTGATGATAAGATATAATAAATAATAAATTTTTATTTTTTGTTGTTGAGGTATCTGTTGTAATTTTTTTTTTTTTTTATCAAGGAATAAATTTGTTTATTTACTTATTTATTATGTTATTAATTACATTCTTTAGTATTAATTAGTTTTTTTTTTTTCTCTTATGTTTCTATAAAGCATGAATATTCCTTTGGTTAACAACGGCATCAATAATGAAGAGATATGTCTTGTCGACAGTGCAACAACTCATACTATTCTTAAAGATAAAAAATATTTCACTTATCTAGTAATACAAGAAGCTAATGTTAGTACTATTTCGGGTAGTACAAATTTAATAGAAGGCTCTGGAAGAGCAACATTGTTGTTACATGGAGGAACTCAACTTTATATTGATGATGCATTATATTCTTCTAAGTCTCAAAGAAATTTATTAAGTTTTAAGGATATCCGCCGAAATGGATACCATGTTGAGACAACTAATGAAGAAAATGTTGAATATCTTTATATAACTAGCAAAATCTCAGATAAAAAATGCATATTGGAAAAATTGTCTATGTTTTCCTCCGGTTTGTATTACACATATATTAGTGCAATTGAAGCACATGTTATTGTAAACCAGAAGCTTACAGATAAAAATATGTTTATAGTTTGGCATGACCGGTTAGGCCATCCCGGATCAATAATGATGCGAAAAATAATAGAGAATTCATGCGGACATTCATTAAAAATCAAAAGATTCTCCAATCTAATGAATTGTCATGTGTTGCTTGTTCTCAAGGAAAGTTAATTATTCGACCATCACCAGTAAAAATACAGAATGAATCTCTTACATTTCTAGAACGTATACATGGTGATATTTGTGGACCAATACACCCATCATGTGGACCATTTAGATATTTTATGGTTTTAATTGATGCATCAACAAGATGGTCACATGTAAGTTTATTATCAACTCGCAACCTGGCGTTTGCGAGATTACTTGCTCAATTGATTCGGTTAAGAGCACATTTTCCTGATTATCCAATTAAGAAAATACGTCTAGACAATGCTGGTGAATTTACTTCTCAAACATTCAATGATTATTGTATGTCTATTGGAATTGATGTTGAACATCCTGTAGCACATGTTCATACACAAAATGGACTTGCTGAGTCATTCATAAAGAGATTACAATTAATTGCAAGACCACTACTTATGAAGTCTAAACTTCCAATATCTTGTTGGGGACATGCTATTTTGCATGCAGCAGCACTAATTCGCATCAGGCCAACTAGCTATAATAAAATTTCCCCTTTACAGTTAGTTTTTGGTCACATACCTAATATTTCCCATATAAGAATTTTTGGATGTGCGGTATATATTCCAATTGCTCCACCACAACGCACTAAAATGGGACCTCAAAGGAGGTTGGGAATTTATGTTGGATTTGAATCTCCATCTATAATAAAATATTTGGAACCAATGACAGGAGATTTATTCACGGCTAGATTCGCCGATTGTCATTTTGATGAATCAAAATTTCCAACATTAGGGGGAGAAAATAATCAGCTGGGGAAAGACATTAGATGGAACGAATTATCATTATCACATTTTGATCCTCGTACTAAAGAATGTGAACTAAATGTTCAAAAGATAATTCATTTGCAAAGATTAGCTAACCAATTGCCAGACGCATTTACGGATTCAAAGAAAGTGACCAAATCACATGTACCAGCTGCTAATGCTCCAATAAAAGTTGATGTCCCTGTTGGACAAACTAATGAAATTATGACACGCATGAAGCGTGGAAGACCAATCGGTTCCAAAGATAAAAATCCTCGAAAAAGAAAAGGAGCAAATAATGAAAATGGCCAAGTCGAGGATATGATAGAAAAAAATTCAGAAGAAAATCAAGTTATAACTAATATTGGAGTTCCAGCAGAAACTCAAGTATATAAAACTTGTGAAAATGAAGAGATCTCGATAAACTATGTCATGAATGGAACAAGATGGAACCGAGATAAAGTTGATATTAATGATATTTTTGCATATAATATAGCGCTAGATGTAATGAATAATGAGGATCATGAACCAAAATCTATTAATGAATGTCGACAAAGAAATGATTGGCCAAAATGGAAAGGCGCAATTGAGGCAGAATTAAACTCTCTTGAAAAACGAAAAGTTTTTGGGCCTGTAGTCCCAATACCCGAAGGCATAAAGCCAGTAGGATACAAATGGGTATTTACGCGAAAGCGAAATGAGAAAGATGAAATTGTGAGATATAAAGCTCGACTTGTAGCCCAAGGATTTTCGCAAAGACCTGGAATTGATTATGAACAAACATACTCACCTGTGGTGGATGCAACAACTTTTCGATACTTAATTAGTTTGGCAGTACATGAAGGACTTGATTTGCGCCTAATGGATGTTGTTACAGCCTATTTATATGGCTCGCTTGATAATGATATATATATGAAAATCCCTGAAGGATTTAAGATGCCAGAAGCATATAATTCAGGTTCTCGAGAACATTATTCAATTAAATTGAATAAATCTTTATATGGATTAAAGCAATCAGGACGCATGTGGTATAACCGTCTCAGTGAATTTTTATTGAAACATGAGTATAGAAATGATACAATTTGTCCATGTATTTTCATGAAAAGATCTGGAAATGAGTTTGTTATAATTGCAGTATATGTTGACGATCTAAATATCATTGGAACTCCTGAAGAGCTTCAAAAAGCAGTAAATTGTTTAAAGGAAGAATTTGAGATGAAAGATCTTGGAAAGACAAAATTTTGTCTTGGGTTGCAAATTGAACATTTAAAAAACGGTTTTTTGTGCATCAAGAAAATTACGTTGCAAGAGTGCTAAAAAGATTTTATATGGATAAATCACATCCGTTAAGCACTCCGATGGTTGTAAGATCATTAAATGTGAACAAAGATCCTTTTAGACCTCGAGAAAATGAAGAAGAACTACTTGGTCCCGAAGTACCATATCTTAGTGCAATAGGAGCACTCATGTATCTTGCTGGACATACAAGACCAGATATATCATTTGCTGTAAATTTATTAGCAAGATATAGTTCTTCTCCTACGCGAAGACATTGGAATGGAATTAAACATATACTTCGCTATCTCCGAGGTACAATTTAATTTTCTCTCTGTAGTTAATTAAAACAGTGACAATCAATAATTTAATCTTATAATTGAACTCCGGGCCAATTAATAAAATTGTTGAAATGGCTTCCGGCCAATTTCATTAGCATAATTTATATTCATATGGCTTCGGGCCATTAATTAACATAATAATATACTTAGATGGCTTCGGGCCATTTCATAAACATAAGTTATGTTTAATGTAAAAAAAAAAAAACTAACATAATATTATCATAATATAACTTAAAAGGTAACATAATTAAATAAAAAAAAAATTACCTTGAATCTTCAAATAGTAGAACTCTCGTGCTGATAACGTGTTATAAAATAAAGATAAACAAACAATCAACAAGATAGAGGGAACACAAGATGACAATCTCTTTATTCATATATTTCTCATGTGTACAATACAATATTACAATGCCTCTATTTATAGGCTACAAATTGTAAATGAAAAGTCATTACAATAATAAATAAGAGATTAAATTCCAAATACTAGTGGGATATAAATTCCTATAGTAGTGGGGTAGTGGGGTAGTGGGGAAATAAATGAGGATTAATATTGGAAGTTACAATATGAATGGACCATCCATTATATTCATAACATAAACATATACTTCGCTATCTCCGAGGTACAATGGATATGGGTTTGTTTTTTTCAAATGAATCCAAATCAGATTTAATTGGTTATGCGGATGCTGGATATTTGTCTGATCCACATAATGGCCGATCTCAAACGGGCTATTTGTTTACATGTGGTGGAACAGCTATTTCGTGGCGATCTGTGAAACAAACTATAACAGCCACTTCTTCTAATCATGCAGAAATTTTAGCAATACATGAAGCAAGCCGAGAATGTGTTTGGTTAAGATCTGTGATTCAGCATATTCATCAGACATGTGGCTTGTCTTATAGAGAAATGATCCCGACGATCATATATGAAGATAATACTGCATGTATTGCTCAATTAAAGGAAGGATATATTAAAGGAGATAGAACAAAACATATTTCACCAAAATTCTTTTTCACACATGATCTCCAAAAGGATAATACTATTAATGTTCAGCAGATCCGTTCAAGTGAGAATCTAGCAGATTTATTCACTAAGGCGCTCCCTACTACAATATTCGAAAAACTAGTCCGTAATATTGGAGTTCGCCGACTTAAAGATATTGATTGATGTTGACATGAGGGGGAGTTAATATGCTCTACATAGTTTTTCATTGAATTTTGCTAATAAGGTTGTAGTTGCATGATAAAAAGAATAATGTACTCTTTTTCCTTCACTAGGTTTTTATCCCATAGGATTTTTCCTAGTAAGGTTTTAATGAGGCATATTCTTATGTAATGGACATCCAAGGGGGAGTGTTATGAATATAATGGATGGTCCATTCATATTGTAACTTCCAATATTAATCCTCATTTATTTCCCCACTACCCCACTACCCCACTACTATGGGAATTTATATCCCACTAGTATTTGGAATTTAATCTCTTATTTATTATTGTAATGACTTTTCATTACAATTTGTAGCCTATAAATAGAGGCATTGTAATATTGTATTGTACACATGAGAAATATATGAATAAAGAGATTGTCATCTTGTGTTCCCTCTATCTTGTTGATTGTTTGTTTATCTTTATTTTATAACATATATATATTTTTTTTTATTTCGGTCTTGTAAGGCAGCAAGTATATGTTGGTAAGGGGTTTATCTTATCATATTAGATGCTCACACTGAAAAAAAGTTCCTAGTGTGTACCTAGTTATTCAACAACAGCTTTGGAATCCTATCAAAGAAACCTTATATGAGCCAATTAGCAGAAATAAATCACTTGAACAAATAAAATATTTAACATCCAAAATATGACAAAAGAATGCCATAGGAGGAAGAAGGAAGCATGATCGAACCTGATACCCTTTCAAGTGTCATGTAGACAACAAAGACAATTCGAGCGCCAATAGGGAAGAGAGAGAACCGAGCGTCTTCCGAGCATCTTCAACCCTAGTGAGTACTGACTGTCTATTCTTTTTTTCTTTTCTTTTTTGAGCATGGAAAAAATAGAGCAATTCTTTTGAGAAGAACAAGTCAAATTAATTTTTCCATGGAAATATGTAAAAGAGTGTAGTTCCATTAAACATTATTATATATTTATAGCATGATAAAACAAGAAAAACATGAAAGACAACTAGAAGAACATGAAAGAAAACCAATAAAATATGAAAAACAACTAGTACAAAATGAGAAGATGAAAGACAAACAGTAGAACACCAAAGACAACCATTTAAACATGAAAAACAACCAGTACAAGATGAAAAACAAAACCATGGATATTGCATTTCCCGCAATGCCACCGCCTAAGGACTGACACCACATAGGTTGTCCAAGAAGGCATAAGAGGAGTGAGTAAGACACCACCCCATAATAGACATATATACATACCAATGTCCCACCGGTGATGCAGTGGAGAGATGTAAGGTCCACAAATAAAGCCTCAAGCACAAAATGGGCTTTGTCAAGATTGTGCCCTTTAAACAAATGTCACTGGTACGCTCGTCTAACCAGTCATCTAAAATGACGAGCAGGCTTTATATGTTTGTGCCGAACAAAATAAGGCTTTGATGTTGTGCCAAGGCCAAGTGAGCACTAAAACAATTGTCTTGGCCCAAATGAGAAACTCAGAACCCCAAAACAATGGTCATGATCGGGTTCTCTCCAAATCAACGCCTGCGAGATGGGCACTATTCAGGGATATATTTATAGCATGATAAAACAAGAAAAACATGAAAGACAACTAGAAGAACATGAAAGAAAACCAGTAAAATATGAAAAACAACTAGTACAAAATGAGAAGATGAAAGACAACCATTTAAACATGAAAAAACAACCAGTACAAGATGAAAAACAACAAGAAGAAGATTAAAAAAACTAAAAGAAAATGAAAAATATTTAGTAGAACATGAAAGACAACATGTAGAAGAAGATAAAAAAAACAACTAGTAGAAGATGAAATACAACAAATAGTAGATAAAAAAGCAACCAGTAGAACATGAAAGACAACCCAGTACAAGATGAAAGACAACTAGAAGAAAATAAAAGACAACTCGAAGAAGTTGAAATAAAACAAATAGTAGATGAAAGAAACCTAAAAAAAGATGACAGAAAACAGAAGAAGATGAAATACAACCAAAAATAAGATGAAAAACAACCAAAAAAAGATGAAAGACAACTAAAACAAGATGAAAAACAACTAGAACAAGATGAAAGCCAATCAGTAAAAGATGAAAGACAATCAATACTAGACGAAAGACAACTGTAAGAAGATGAAATACAACTAGTAGTAGATGTCTTTAATCTACTACTAGTTGTATTTCATGTTCTACTGGTTGTCCTTCATGTTCTACTGGTTTTTTTCTTCTTCTTCTAGTTGTCTTTCATCTCCTACTTGTTGTATTTTATCTTCTTCTAGTTATATTTAATCTTGTACTGGTTGTCTTTCATGTTCTACTGATTGTTTTTTGTCTATAACTAGTTCTATTCCATCTTCTTTTAGTTGTATTTCATCTTGTACTGGTTGTCTTTCTTGTTATGTTGGTTGTCTTTCATCTACTATTGGTTATATTTCATCTTCTTCTAGTTGTCTTTCATCTTGTATTGGTTGTCTTTTATATTCTAGTGTGTCTATCATGTTCTACTTGTTGTCTTTCGTCTATTACTAGTTGTCTTTCATCTTGTATGGGTTTTCTTTCTTGTTATGCTGGTTGTCTTTCATCTACTACTGGTTGTATTTCATCTTCTTCTAGTCGTAAAGAAAATGTTGACTCTATGATTTGTGTTTATAGAATTATTGAATTGTTCAATTTGTTCCTAGAGTTTGACATTACTAAAGTTCATTCGAAGATGATAGTCATGAGTTATGAGATAACTTAATGAACTAAGAGAGTAGTATCCTCTAAATATCTCTAATCGAGGTAATTAACAAGAGACACTAATTACATATATAAAGGGTTTTATATGGCATTGGATTGACTATACATGAACATCAAATGGATTCTGTGTTTTGTGTCATTGATGGTTCATGTGGTATCGTTATCTCACGTCTAAGATGTTCAGTGTTTTATGCTCGAGAAATATATGTTTGTGGTTGATGCCTAACGCTCATCGTAATTGGGAGTTATAAGGGTATCTTCTCGACTTGTATAGACCCGTTTTGTGAATCTCGTGAAATCAAGAAGACTAATATCCGTTAGGCACATATGGCAGAATGTTGTATGAGTGATGATATCTTTGGGCTCCTTGATAGAATCAGATTATACAGCATGCACTATGATCCCGATTGATCATTAGTATAATTGATTCACAGATCAAGAAACATAATCGATAAGTTGACAAGAATGACGCAATCCTATCTTGTGCTTATCATTAGAGATATCATGTGATATTGGATATGGCACAGGCAGTGTTATACACATTGTCTATATTGGATCGCGATGATGTCTGATTACATATCATCTGTATCATTTGGGTAGTCATGATGCATTGCTAGATGCCAATATTGCCTTATAAGAAAAGTTTTCATTGCCAACATGATACGGATCCAAGCAGGTCACACCTACAAGGGCTCTAGTTGTTTCATCATATAGGTATATGATGCCACTAGTGCACTATAAGATAGTGCACGCCGAATCCTAAAATACTTAGTTATGCAGGATCATAATAAGTAATCATTCAACATACAAGAAGTATAAAGTGCATTGATTAAATCTATTTAGTACACAACTACGAGTTGTATTTCATCTTCTCCTAGTTGTCTTTTCTTTTGATTGTCTATGATCTTGTACTGGTTGCGTTTCATGTTTTACTAGTTGTCTTTCATCTTTTTCTCGTTATCTTCTACATGCCTTGCCTTATTATCTCACCTTTATGTTTAATTAATTAGAGAAAAAAGTTACTGTTGCTCTACTTTATGTTTTAGTACAGGAAACATGTTTTGAGACAATTCTACATCATTTGGAGCAAGAATCAGGTCAATTGGATAAACACAGCTCATCGACTAAGGCTCTGTTACAAGCCTGTATTGGCTAATACGGACCAGAGATGGCGCGATACGCATTAAGTCCCTCAGCGACATAGTTCCAATACGGACCGTATCAGCCAATGCGGTATGTATCCGAGGCACCCTTTGGTGAATAACTGCTCCAGCTGTATCCAGATTAGATTTCTTGGACTCCACTCATCTCTAGGCGCCCCTCACTCCTATATAAGTCCTCTGGACTGAAGAGGAAGACATCTTTGTATCATTTGGTGTTTTATTTTGTTAAGTGAGAAAAAGAGGAGTGTGTCGAGGCTAGTTAGGAAGCGCTACTTGTTTTTGTCTTCTTCGAGTCTCTTGTAAACATGCTGTTATGCGGCTAAGTTTAGATTCTTAGGGGCAGTAAACCTTGTTACTCATGATGCTTTGATAGATATATACTTTTATGTTTATGTAACCTTTTGTTGATTTAAATGCTTTTTGTATTTTATGTTCTTCTTACTTGGTTTCGATGATCTAATTTAATCCGTCATGGCAAGTGACAGTGCCTTGATGGTAAGTAGAATTACGATGGACGAGTCAAGGACAAGGGGAAATATTAGACTAGTGTGAAGAAAACCTTAGAAGGGAAACCACTAGTTGGAACAACAAAACGCAATACGGAAGTTCCGACATTTGCACATCGGTAGATGAAACATCGCAGTGTCTTTATAGTAACCTCCTTAAGAGATCTAGCATTTGCTTAAGAAACTCACAGTGTCTTTATAGTAAGAGGTCTGGCATTTGCGTAAGACAACCAGTAGAATATAAAAGACAACCATCACAAGATGAAAAACAACTAGAAGAAGATGAAATACTACTAGTAGAAAATGTGAGATAACCAGTACAATATGAAAGACAACCAGTAGTATATGAAAGACAACTAGTAGAAGATGAAATACAACCAGCAGTAGTTGAAAGACAAGTCGCACATGAAAAAAAAAGACCACATGTACGAGGTGAAAGACAACAACAAGAAGATGAAATACAACCAGTTGTAGCTGTATGGGCAAGAAAGACAACCAGTAGAACATGAAATACAACCAGTACAAGATGAAAAAATAAGAATATGGGCGACAACTAGTACAAGATGAAAGAATACCAGTAGTAGATTAAAGACAACTAGAAGAAGATGAAATACAACTAGTTGTAGCTGTAGGACAAAAAAGACAACCAGTAGAACATGAAATACAACTAGTACAAGATGAAAAACAATAAGAAAAAGATGAAATACAACTAGAAGGAGATGAAATACAACTAGTAGGAGATGAAAGACAACCAGTAGAATATGGGCGACAACTAGTACAAGATGAAAGACTACCAGTAGTAGATTAAAGACAACTAGAAGAAGATGAAATACAACTAGTAGTAGATGAAAGACAACTAGTCGAACGTGAAGGACAACATGTAAAAGGTGAAAGACAACTAGTAGAAAATAAAAAGATGAAATACAACTAGTAGTAGATGAAAGACAAGCAGTAGGACAAGAAATACAACCAATAGAACATGAAAAACAACCAGTACAACATGCAAGACAACAAGTAGAGCATGAAACACAAGCAGTACAAGATGAAAGACAACTAGAAGAAGATGAAATACAAATAGTACAAGATGAAAGACAACTAGAAGAAGATTAAAGACAACTAATAGAACATGAAAGACAACCAATACAAGATGAAATATAACTAGAAAAAGATAAAATACAACAAGTGGAAGATGACAGACACCCAGCAGAACAAGAAAGACAACTAGTACAAGATGAAAGACAAGAAGAAGAAGAAGAAGATAAAATACGACTAGCAGTAGATGAAGGACAACCAGTAGAACGTGAAAGACAACCAGCACAAGGTGAAAGATAACTAGAATAAGATGAAATAACCAGTAGCAGACTAAGGACAAGCAACATGACAAGAAAGACAACCAATAGAACATCAAACTGAATAATGGATTAAAGACAACAAGTACAAGATGAAACAGTAGAACATGAAACACAAGCAGTACAAGATGAAATACAAATAGTAGTACATGAAAGACAACCGGCAGAACAAAAAAGACAACCAGTACAACAAGATGAAAGACAACTAGAAGAAGATGACATACAACCAGTAATAGATCACAGACACAACCAGTTGAACATGAAATACAACCAGAACAAGATGAAAGACAATTACAAGAAGATTAAATACAACAAGTAGGAGATGAAAGACAACCATTACAAGATGAAAGACAAGTAGTAGTAGATGAATGACAACCGGTAAAACATGAAAGACAACAAGCAGAATATGAAAGACAACCAGTACAAGATGAAATACGACTACGAGAAGAAAAACAAGTAGAACAAGATGAAATACAACTAGAAGAATATGAAAGAACCAGTAAAACATGAAATACAACCGTACAAGATGAGAGAAATAGGTACAAAATGAAAAACAACTAGAAAAAGATAAAATACAACCAGTAGTAGATGAAAGACAAGTAGAAAGACAACTAGTAGAACATGAAACACAAGCAGTACAAGATGAAAGACAACAAGAAGAAGATGAAATACAACCAGTAAAAGATGAAAGACAACTAGAAGAAGATGAAAGATAATCAGTAGAACATAAAACACAAGAAGTACAAGGTGAAATATTACCAGCAGTAGATGAAAGACAACCAACAAAACAAGAAAGACAACCAGTAAAAGATGAAAAACAACTAGAAGAAAATAAAATACAACCAGTAATAGATGAAAGACAACTAGTAGAACATGAAAGACAACCAGTAGTGAAAGGCAAGCAGTAGGACAAGAAAGACAACTAGTCGAAAATGAAAGACAACCAGTACAGGATGGAACACTATCGGTACAAAATGAAAGATAATTAGAAGAATAATAAATACAACCAGTAGAACATGAAAGACAATAAGTATAACATGAAACACAAGCAGTACAAAATGAAATACAACCAGTACAAGATGAAGAACAACTAGAAGAAGATGAAAAACAACTAGTAGGACATGAAAGACAACCAGTACAAGATGAAAGACAACTTGAAAAAGATGAAATATAACCAGTTGTAGATGAAAGACAATCAGTAGAAAACGAAAGACAAGCAGAACAAGATGAAAGATAACAAGAAAAGATGAAATACAACCAGTAATAGATGAAAGACAACCAGTGGAACATGAAATACCACCAATACAAGGTGAAAGACAATTACGGGAAGATGAAATACCATAAGTAGTAGATGAAAGCAACCCCATATAGATGAAAGACAACTAGTTGAAAATAAAATATAACTAGAAGAAAATAAAATGCAAATGGAAGAAGATGTAAGACAAACAATAAAACATGAAACACAATCAGTACAGGATGAGAGACAATCAGTACAAAATAAAGACAACTAGAAGAAGATGAAATACATCCCGTAGTTGATGAAAAATAAGCAGTAGGATAAGAAAGACAACCGGTAGTACGTGAAAAACAACGAATAGAATATGAAAGACAACTAGTAGGACATGAAACACAAGTAGTACAAGATGGAAGACAACTAGAAGAAGATGAAATACAACCAGTACAAGATGAAAGACAACTAGAGGAAGGGAAAGACAACGAGTAGAACATGAAACACAAGCAGTACAAGGTGAAATACAACCAGCAGTAGATGAAAGACAACCAGCATAACAATAACGACAACTAGTAAAAGATAAAAGACAACTAGAGGAAGATGAAATACAACCAATACAACATGAGAGACAATCGGTACAAAATGAAAGACAACTAGAAGAAGATAAAGACAACCAGTAGAACATCAAAGACAACCAATACAAGATGACAGACAACTAGAAGAAGATGAAAGACAAGCAGTATAACTAGAAAGACAACCAGTAGAATGTGAAAAAAAAAACAATAGAAAATAAAAGACTAGTACAAGATGAAAGACTATCGGTAATAAATGAAAGACAATTAGAAGAAGATGAAATGCAACTAGTAATAGATAAAGGATAACCCGTAGAACGTGAAAGACAATTAGTACAAGATGAAAGACAACTAGTAAAACGTAAAAGACAACTAGTACAAGATGAAAGACAACTAGAAGAAGATGAAACATAACTAGTGGAAATTAAAAAATAACTAGAAGAAGATGAAATAAAATTAGAAGAAGATTAAAGACAACCGGTAAAACAAGAAACACAACTAGTACAAGATGAGGTACAAAATGAATGACAACTAGAAGAAAATGAAATACAACTAGTATAACGTGAAAAACAACAAGTGGAATATGAAAGACAACAAATAGGACATGAAACACAAGCTGTAATAAATAAAAGACAATCAGCAGAACAAGAAAGACAACTAGTACAAGAAAAACAACCAGTAGAACATGAAAGACAACCAGTGCAAAATGAAAGACAACTAGAAGAAGATGAAATACAACCGGTAGGAGATGAAAGACAACAAGTAGAACATGAAATTGACAACCAGTAGATGAAAAAAAACCAGTAGTAGCTGAAAGACAACCAGTAGAACACGAATGACAACCAGTGAGAAAGACAACTAGTAGCATGTGAAAAACAACCAGTAGAACATGAAACACAAGCAGTAGAAGATGAAATACAACCAGTAGTAAATGAAAGAGAATCGGTACAAAATGAGAGCCAACTAGAAGAAGATGAAATACAATCAGTAGAAGATGAAAAACAAGAAGTAGGACAAGAAAGACAACCAGTAGACATTGAATGAAATATAACCAATACGAGATGAAAGACAACTAGAAGAAGATGAAAGACAACTAGTAGGACATCAAAACACAAACCGTACAAGATGAAATACAACCAGCAGAAGATGAAACATCACTCGAATAAGATGAAAGATAATCAGTAGAACATGAATGACAACCAGTACAAGACAAAAAGACATCTAGGAGAAGATGAAATAAAACTAGAAGAAGATGAAATACAACTAGTAGGAGATGAAAGAGAACCAGTAGAGCATGAGAGACAACTAGTACAAGCTGATTCAAGTAGTAGATGCTAGACAACTAGTAGAAGATAAAATGACAACCACTCGAATGTGAAAAACAACCTGTACAAGATGAAAGACAACAAGAAGATGAAAGACGACTAGTAGAAAATAAAAGATAACGAGAACAAGATGAAAAACAACCACAAGAAGTTGAAAGACAACCTGTAAAACATGAAACACAACAAGAACAAGAACAGAAACAATCAGTACAAAAAAAAACAACTAGAAAAATATGAAAGACAACCAGCAGCATGTGAAAAACAACTAATAGTACATGAAAGACAACTAGTAGAACATGAAACACAAGTAGTACAAGATGAAAGACAACAAGAAGAAGATGAAATACACCCAGTACAAGATGAAAGAGAACTTGAGGAAGATGAAAGACAACGAGTAAACGATGAAAGACTTTCGGTAATAAATGAAAGACAATTAGAAGAAGATGAAATACAACTAGTAGTAGATTAAAGACAACCATTAGTAGATGTTTATTCTTAAGACAACCAGTAGAACGTGAAAGACAACAAGTACAAGATGAAAGACAACTAGAAGAAGATGAAATACAACTAGTAGAAATTGAAAAATAACTAGAAGAAGATGAAATATACAATTAGAAGAAGATGAAAGACAACCAGTAAAACATGAAACACAATCAGTACAAGATTAGAGACAATTAGTACAAAATGAAAGACAACTAGAAGAAGATAAATACAACTAGTATAACGTGAAAAATAACAAGTGGAATATGAAAGACAACAAATAGAAATGAAACACAAGCAATACAAGATAAAAGAAAACTAGAAGAAGATGAAAGACAACTAGTAGTAGATGAAAGACAACCAGCAGAACAAGAAAGACAACCAGTAATAGATGAAAGATAACCAGTAGAACATGAAAGACAACCAGTACAAGATGAAAGACAACTAGAAGAAGATGAAAGACAACAAGTAGAACATGAAATACAACTAGTAGAACATGAAATACAACCAGTAAAGATGAGAGACAATCGGTACAAAATGGAAGACAACTAGAAGAAAATGAAAGACAAGCAGTAGGACACGAAAGACAACTAGTAGAACGTGAAAAACAAATAATAAAAAATAAAAAACTAGTACAAGATGAAAGACTATCGGTAATAAATGAAAGACAATTAGAAGAAGATAAAATACAACTAGTAATAGATAAAGGACAACCAGTAGAACGTGAAAGACAACTAGTACAAGATGAATGACAACCAGTAGAACGTGAAAGACAACTAGTACAAGATTAAAGACAATCAGTACAAAATGAAAGACAACTAGAAGAAAATAAAATACAACTAGTATGACATGAAAAACAACAAGTGGAATATTAAAGACAACAAATAGAACATGAACACAAGTTGTAGTAGAAAAAGACAACCAGCAGAACAAGAAAGACACTAGTACAAGAAAGACAACCAGTAATAGATGAAAGACAAAGACAACCTATAGAACATTGAAGACAACCTGTACAAGATGAAAGACAACTAGAAGAAGATGAAATAAAACCAGTAGGAGATGAAAGACAGTAGACCATGAAAGACAACCAGTAGATGAAAAAAAATCAGTAGTCGCTAAAAGACAACCAATATAAGATGAAAGACAACTAGAAGAAGATGAAAGACAACTAGTAGAACATGAAATACAAACCGTACAAGATGAAATACAACCAGCAGAAGATTTTCATCACTCGAATAAGATGAAAGATAACCAGTAGAACAAGAATGACAACCAGTACAAGACAAAAGACATATAGGAGAAGATGAAATACAACTAGAAGAAGATGAAATACAATTAGTAGGAGATGAAAGACAACCAGTAGAGCATGAGAGACAACTAGTACAAGCTGATTCAAGCAGTAGATGATAGACAACTAGTAGAAGATAAAATACAACCAGTAGTAGATGAAAGACAACCACTCGAATGTGAAAAACAACCTGTACAAGATGAAAGACAACAAGAAGAAGATGAAAGACAACTAGTTGAAAATAAAAGATAACAAGAAGAAGATGAAAAACAAGCACTAGAAGATGAAAGACAACCAGTAAAACATTAAACATTACCAGTACAAGAAGAGTACAAAAAAAACAACTAGAAAAATATGAAAGACAACCAGCAGTATGTGAAAAACAACTAATAGTACATGAAAGACAACTAGTAGAACATGAAACACAAGTAGTACAAGATGAAAGACAACAAGAAGAAGATGAAATACACCCAGTACAAGATGAAAGACAACAAGAAGAAGATGAAATACACCCAGTACAAGATGAAAGGGAACTTGAGGAAGAAGAAAGACAACGAGTAGAACATGAATCACAAGCAGTACAAGATTAAATACAGCCAGCAGTAGACGAAAGACAACCAACATAACAATAATGACAACCAGTAAAAGATGATAGACAACTAGAGGAAGATGAAATACAACAAGTAGGAGATGAAAGAGAACCAGTAGAACATGAAATACAACCAGTACAAGATGTGAGACAATCGGTACAAAATGAAAAACAACGAGCAGAACGTGAAAAACAACCAAAAGAAAATAAAAGACAACTAGTACACGATGAAAGACTATCGGTAATAAATGAAAGACAATTAGAAGAAGATGAAATACAACTAGTAGTAGATTAAAGACAACCATTAGTACATGAAAGACAACCATTAGTAGATGAAAGACAACCTGTAGAATGTCTATGAAAGACAACTACAAGAAGATGAAACACAACTAGTAGAAATTGAAAAATAATTAGAAGAAGATGAAATATACAATTAGAAGAAGATAAAAGACAACCAGTAAAACACGAAACACAAGCAGTACAAGATGAGAGACAATAAGCACAAAATGAAAGACAACTAGAAGAAGATAAAATACAACTAGTATAACGTGAAAAATAACAAGTGAAAACAACAAATAGAACATGAAACACAAGCAACACAAGATAAAAAAAAACTAGAAGAAGATGAAAGACAACTAGTAGTAGATGAAAGACAACCAGCAGAACAAGAAAAACAACCAGTAATAGATGAAAGATAACCAGTAGAACATGAAAGACAACCAGTATAAGATGAAAGATAACTAGAAGAAAATAAAAGACAACAAGTAGAACATGAAATACAACCAGTAAAGATGAGAGACACTCGGTACAAAATGAATGACAACTAGAAGAAGATGAAAGACAAGCAGTAGGACAAGCGAGACAACCAGTAGAACGTGAAAAACAAACAATAGAAAATAAAAAACTAGTACAAGATGAAAGACTATCGGTAATAAATGAAAGACAATTAGAAGAAGATAAAATACAACTAGTAATAGATAAAAGACAACCAGTAGAACGTGAAAGACAATTAGTACAAGATGAAAGACAACCAGTAGAACGTGAAAGACAACTAGTACAAGATGAAAGACAACTAGAAGAAAATGAAAGACATATTAGAAATTGAAAAATAACTAGAAGAAGAATAAATAAAATTAGAAGAAGATGAAAGACTACCAGTAAAACATGAAACACAACCTGCACAAGATGAGAGACAAACGGTACAAAATGAAAGACTAGTAGAAGAAGATAAAATACAACTAGTGTAACTTGAAAAATAACAAGTGGAATACGAAAGACAACAAATATAACATAAAACACAAGCTGTGGTAGATGAAAGACAACCAACAGAACAAGAAAGACAACCAGTAATAGATGAAAGACAACCAGTAGAACATGAAAGACAACTTGTACTAGATGAAATACAACCAGTAGGAGAAGATGAAAGACAACTAGAAGAAGATGAAATAGAACCAGTAGGAGATGAAAGACAACCAGTAGAACATGAAAGACAACCAGTAGATGAAAAAAAACCAGTAGTAGATGAAAGACAACCAGTAGAACACGAATGACAACCAGTAGAGAATGACAACTAGTAGCATGTGAAAAACAACTAGTAGAACATGAAACACAAGAAGTACAAGATGAAATACAACCCGTAGTAGATGAAAGAGAATCGGTACAAAATGAAAGACAATTAGAAGAAAATGAAATACAACTAGTCGAAGATGAAAGACAATATTTAGGACAAGAAAGACAACCAGTAGAAAATGAAACACAAGTTGTACAAGATGAAATATAACCAATACGAGATGAATGACAACCAGTAGAACATGAAACACAAACCGTACAAGATGAAATACAACCAGGAGAAGATGAAACATCACTCGAATAAGATGAAAGATAACCAATAGAACATTATGGACAACCAGTAGAACATGAATGACAACTAGTACAAGACAAAAGACATCTAGGAGAAGATGAAATACAACTAGAAGAAGATGAAATACAACTTGTAGATGATGAAAGACAGCCAGTAGAGCATGAGAGGCAACAAGTTCAAGATGATTGACAACAAGTAGTAGATGAAAGACAACTAGTCAAAGATAAAATACAACCAGTAGTACATGAAAAACAAGATGTACAAGATGAAAGACAACAAGAAGAAGATGAAAGACAACTAGTTGAAAAGACAACCAGCAAAACATGAAACACAACTAGTACAAGAAGAGAAACAATCAATACAAAAGAAAAACCAACTAGAAAAAGATGAAAGACAACCAGTAGTAGAAGAAGATGAAAGACAACCAGCAAACCGTCAAAAAGAACTAATAGAACATGAATGACAACTAGTAGAACATGAAACACAAGTAGTACAAGATGAAAGACAACAAGAAGAAGATGAAATACACCTAGTACAAGATAAAAGACAACGAGTAGAACATGAATCACAAGCAGTACAAGATGAAATTCAACCAGTAGTAGATGAAAGACAACCAACAGAACAAGAACGACAACAAGAAAAAGATGATAGACAACTAGAAGAAGATGAAATACAACAAGTTGGAGACAAAAGACAATGAGCAGAACATGAAATACAACCAGTACAAGATGAGAGACAATCGGTACAAAATGAAAAACAACGAGTTTTAGATGAAATAGTAGTAGACGAAAGACAACCATTAGTAGATGAAAGACAACCAGTAGTTGATTAAAGACAACCATTAGTTGATGAAAGACAACCATTAGTAGACGAAAGACAACCAGTAGAACGTGAAAGACAACTAGAAGAAGATGAATGACAACTAGTACAAATTGAAAAATAACTAGAAGAAGATGAAATATACAATTAGAAGAAGATGAAAACCAGTACAAAATGAGAGAATCGAATGAAAGACAACTAGAAGAAGATACAACTAGTATAGCATGAAAAACAACAAGTGGAATATGAAAGACAACAAGTAGAACATAAAACACAAGCAGTACAAGATAAAAGAAAACTAGAAGAAGATGAAAGACAACTAGTAGTTGATGCAAGACAATCAGCAGAACAAGAAAGACAATTAGTACAAGAAAAACAACCAATAATAGATGAAAGGCAACCAGTAGAACATGAAAGACAACCAGTACCAGATGAAAGACAATTACAAGAAGATGAAATACAACCAACCGGAGATGAAAGACAACCAATAGATCATGAGACAACTAGTACAAGATAAAAGACAACAGTAGTAGATGAAGGACAACCAGTAGTAGATGAAAAACAATTAGTAGAAAACGAATTATAACCAGTAGAGAAAGACAACTAGTAGCATGTGAAAAACAACCAGTAGAAAATGAAACAAAAACAATTCAATATGAAGTACAACCAGTAGTAGATGAAAGAGAATAGGTACAAAATGAAAGACAACTAGACGAAGATGAAATACAACCAGTAGTAGATGAAAAAATAGAAGTAGGAAAAGATGAGAGACAACCAGTAGTGGAAGAAAGACAAGTAGTGGGACAAGAAAACCCTTAGAACATGAAACACAAACCGTACAAGATGAAATACAACCAATAGTACATGTAAGACAACCAGAAGAAGATGAAACATAACTAAAGAAGATGAAATACTACCAGTAGAACATGATAGACAACAAGAACAAGATGAATGAGAACCAGTACAAGATGAACGACAACTAGAAGAAGATGAAATACAACTAGTAGGAGATGAAAGACAACTAGTAGAGCATGAGTGACAACTAGTACAAGATGAAAGAAAACCAGTAGTTGATGAAAGATAACTAGAGGAAGATAAAATACAACCAATAGTAGATGAAGACAACCAATCGAACGTGAAAGACAACTTGTACAAGGTGAAAGACAACTACTGGTTGTTTTACTCGAACGTGAAAGACTTCTAGTTGTATTTCATCTTCTTTGAGTTATCTTTTAATTTCTGCTAGTTGTCTTTCATTTTCTTCTTGTTGTCTTTCATCTTGTACAGGTTGTTTTTCACATTCGAGTGGTTGTCTTTCATTTAATACTGGTTGTATTTTATCTTCTACTAGTTGTCTATCATCTACTACTTGAATCAGCTTGTATTAGTTGTCTTTCAGCTACTACTGGTTTTTTTTCATCTACTGGTTGTCTTTCATGGTCTACCGGTTGTCTTTCATCTCCTACTGGTTTTATTTCATCTTCTTCTAGTTGTCTTTCATCTTGTATTGGTTGTCTTTCATGTTCTACTGGTTGTCTTTCATCTATTACTGGTTGTCTTTCTTTTACTAATTGTCTTTCATCTATTACTGGTTGTCTTTCTTTTACTAGTTGTCTTTCTTGTTCTGCTGGTTGTCTTTCATCTACTACAGCTTGTGTTTCATGTTCTACTTGTTGTCTTTCATATTCCACTTGTTGTTTTTCACGTCATACTAGTTGTATTTTATTTTCTTCTAGTTGTCTTTCATTTTGTACTGATTGTCTCTCATCTTGTATTGGTTGTGTTTTATGTTTTACTGGTTGTCTTTTCATCTTCTTCTAATTGTATTTCCTCTTCTTCTAGTTATTTTTCAATTTCTACTAGTTATCTTTCGTCTTCTTCTAGTTGTCTTACATCTTGTACTAGTTGTCTTTCACGTTCTACTGGTTGTCTTTCATCTTGTACTAGTTGTCTTTCACGTTCTACTGGTTGTCTTTCATCTTGTACTAGTTGTCTTTCACGTTCTACTGGTTGTCTTTTATCTATTACTAGTAGAATTTTATCTTCTTCTAATTGTCTTTCATTTATTGCCGATAGTCTTTCATCTTGTACTGGTCTTTTATTTTCTATTGTTCGTTTTTCACGATCTACTGGTTGTCTTTCTTGTCCTACTGCTTGTCTTTCATCTTCTTCTAGTTGTCTTTCATTTTGTATCGATTCTCTCATCTTTACTGGTATTTCATGTTCTACTTGTTGTCTTTCCTAGTTGTCTTTCATCTACTGGTTGTCTTTCATCTATTACTGTTTGTCTTTCTTGTACTAGCTGTCTTTCTTGTTCTGCTGGTTGTCTATCACAACTACTAGTTGTCTTTCATCTTCTTCTAGTTTTCTTTAATCTTGTATTGCTTGTGTTTCATGTACTATTTGTTGTCTTTTATAATCCACTTGTTATTTTTCACGTTATACTAGTTGTATTTTATCTTCTTCTAGTTGTCTTTCATTTTGTTCCGATTGTCTCTCATCTTGTATTGGTTGTGTTTCATGTTTTACTGGTTGTCTTTTATCTTCGTCTAATTGTATATTTCATCTTCTTCTAGTTATTTTTCAATTTCTACTAGTTATCTTTCATCTTATTGTAGTTGTCTTTCATCAAGTACTTGTTGTCTTTCACGTTCTACTGGTTGTCTTTAATCTACTACTAGTTGTATTTCATCTTCTTCTAATTTTCTTTTATCTTGTACAGCTTGTGTTTCATATTCTACTTGTTGTCTTTCATTTTGTACTGATTGCTTTTGTTGTACTAGTTGTGTTTCATGTTTTACTGTTTGTCTTGCATCTTTTTCAAGTTATATTTCATCTTCTTCTCGTTATCTTTTATTTTCTATTAGTTGTCTTTGATCTTCTTCTAGTTGTCTTTCATCTTGTATGGGTTGCCTTTCATGTTCTGCTGATTGTCTTTCATCTACTAATGGTTGTCTTTCATCTACTACTAGTTGTATTCATCTTCTTCTAATTGTCTTTCATTTTGTATCGATTGTCTCTCATGTTGTACTAGTTGTATTTCATGTTGTACTGGTTGTCTTTCATCTTCTACTTGTCGTATTTCATCTTCCTCTAGTTGTCTTTCATCTTTTACTGGTTGTCGTTATTGTTATGCTGGTTATCTTTCATCTACTGCTGGTTGTATTTCACCTTGTACTACTTGGGTTTCATGTTCTACTCGTTGTCTTTCCCTTCCTCTAGTTGTCTTTCATCTTGTACTGGTTGTATTTCATCTTCTTGTAGTTGTCTTCCATCTTGTACTACTTGTGTTTCATATTCTACTAGTTGTCTTTCATGTTTTATTAGTTGTTTTTCACGTACTACTGGTTGTCTTTCTTATCCTACTGCTTGTTTTTCATCAACTACGGGTTGTATTTCATCTTCTTCTAGTTGTCTTTATTTTGTACCGATTGTCTCTCATCCTGTACTGGTTGTGTTTCATATTTTATTGTTTGTCTTTCATCTTCTTCCAGTTGTATTTCATTTTCTTCTAGTTATACATTTTATTTTCAACTAGTTGTCTTTCATCTACATGGGGTTGCTTTCATCTACTACTGGCGGTATTTCATCTTCCTGTAATTGTCTTTCATCCTGTATTGGTGGTATTTCATGTTCCACTGGTTGTCTTTCATCTATTACTGGTTGTATTTCATCTTTTCTTGTTATCTTTCATCTTGTTCTGCTTGTCTTTCTTTTTCTGCTGATTGTCTTTCATCTACAACTGGTTATATTTCATATTTTTCAAGTTGTCTTTCATCTTGTACTGGTTGTCTTTCATGTCCTACTGGCTGTTTTTCATCTTCTTCTAGTTGTCCTTTATCTTGTACTGGTTGTATTTCATCTTCTTCTAATTGTATTTTATTTTGTACCGATCGTGTTTCATGTTATACTTATTCTTTCATGTTCTACTGATTGTATTTATTCTTCTTCTAATTGTCTTTCATTTTTTACCGATAGTGTTCCATCTTGTACTGGTTGTCTTTCATTTTCTACTAGTTGTCTTTCTTGTCCTACTGCTTGCCTTTCACTATTGGTTGTCTTTCATGTTCTACTAGTTGTCTTTTATCTATTACTGGTTGTATTTTATTTTCTTCTAGTTGTCTTTCATCTTTTACTGGTTGTCTTTCTTGTTTTGTTGGTTGTCTTTCGTCTACTGCTGGTAATATTTCACCTTGTACTTCTTGTGTTTCATGTTCTACTGATTATCTTTCATCTTCTTCTAGTTGTCTTTCATCTTGTACTGGTTGTATTTCATCTTCTTCTTGTTGTCCTTCATCTTGTACTGCTTGTGTTTCATGTTTTACTAGTTGTCTTTCTTGTCCTACTACTTGTCTTTCATCTACTACTGGTTGTATTTTATCTTTTTCTAGTTGTCTTTCATTTTGTACCTATTTCTCTCATTTTGTACCTATTTCTCTCATCTTGTACGGTTGTATTTCATGTTTTACTGGTTCTTTCATATTCTTCTAGTTGTATTTCATCTTGTTCTACTTATCTTTCATTTTCTACTTGTTTTTCTTCTCGTAGTCGTATTTCATCTTGTACTGGTTGTCTTTCATGTTCTGCTTGTTGTCTTTCATGTTTTACCGGTTGTCATTCATCTACTACTACTTGTCTTTCATCTTGTATTAGTTGTCTTTCATGTTCTAATGGTTGTCTTTCATCTCCTACTTGTTGTATTTAATCTTCTTGTAATTGTTTTTCATCTTGTTCTGGTTGTATTTCATGTTCAACTGGTTGTGTCTGTGCTCTATTACTGGTTGTATGTATCTTCTTCTAGTTGTCTTTCATCTTGTACTGGTTGTCTTTTTTGTTCTGCCGGTTGTCTTTCATGTACTACTGGTTGTATTTCATATTGTACTGCTTGTGTTTCATGTTCTACTGTTTCATCTTGTACTTGTTGTCTTTCATCCATTACTACTTCAGTTTGATGTTCTACTGGTTGTCTTTCTTGTCATGTTGCTTGTCTTTAGTCTGCTACTGGTTATTTCATCTTATCCTAGTTATCTTTCACCTTGTACTGGTTGCCTTTCACGTTCTACTGGTTGTCCTTCTTCTACTGCTAGTTGTATTTCATCTTCTTCTTTTGTCTTTCATCTTGTACTAGTTGTCTTTCTTGTTCTGCTGGGTGTCTGTCATCTTCCACTTGTTGTATTTCATCTTTTTCTAGTTGTGTTTCATCTTGTATTGGTTGTCTTTCATGTTCTATTAGTTGTCTTTCATCTTCTTCTAGTTGTCTTTCATCTTGTACTATTTGTATTTCAACTTCTTCTAGTTGTCTTTCATCTTGTACTGCTTGTATTTCATGCTCTACTTGTTGTCTTGCATGTTGTACTGGTTATTTTTCATGTTCTATTGGTTGTATTTCTTGTCCTACTGCTTGTCTTTCATCTACTACTAATTGTATTTCATCTTTTTCTAGTTGTCTTTAATTTTGTACCGATTGTATTTTAACTTGTACTAGTTGTGTTTCATGTTCTATGGTTGTCATTCATCTGGTTGAAGTTGTATTTCATCTTCTTTAAGTTATCTTTCATTTTCTTGTACTTGTCTTCCATCTTCTTCTAGTTGTCTTTCATCTTCTACTGGTTGTCTTTCATGTTCTATTGGTTTTCTTTCATGTTCTACAGGTTGTATTTCAGCTATTTCTAGTTGTCTTTCCTCTTCTAGTCGTCTTTGATGTTCAATGGATGTCATTTATCTTTTTCTAGTAGTTTTTCATCTTCTTCTGGTTGTCTTTCATGTTCTACTGGATGTTTTTCATATACCACTAGTTGTATTTCATCTTTTTCCAATTGTATTTCATGTTGTACGTCTTTCCTCTACCACTAGTTGTTTTTCATCTTGTATTGGTTGTCTTCCATGTTCTACTGGTTGTCTTTAATCTTCTTCTTGTTGTATTTCGTCTTCTTCTGGTTGTTTTTTTTCTTTTTGTACATGTTGTCTTTCATGTTCTACTAGTTCATTTTCTTCAACTTGTCTTTCATCTTGTACTGCTTGTGTTTCATGTTCTACTAGTTGTTTTTCACGTTCAACTGGTTGTTTTTAATCTTGTTGTCTTTCATCGACTACTGGATGTATTTCATTTTCTTCTGATTGTCTTTAATTTTGTACCGATTGTCTTTAATCTTGTACATATTATGTTTCATGCTCTACTGGTTGTCTTTCATCTTCTTCTAGTTATCTTTCATTTTCTATTAGTTGTCATCCATCTTCTTCTAGTTGTCTTTCATAATGCACTGGTTGTCCTTCACATTCTACTGGTTGTCTATCATCTACTACTAGTTGTATTTCATCTTCTTCTAATGTCTTTCATGTTCTACTGGTTCTTTCATGCTCTACTGTCTTTCATCTTGTGCTGGTTGTCTTTCATATTCTATTAGTTATCTTTCGTCTACTACTAGTTGTTTTTCATGTTATACTAGTTGTCTTTCATGTTCTACTAGTTGGTTTTGATCTCCAACTTGTTGTATATCATCTTCTTATATTTGTCTTTTATCTTGTGCTGGTTGTCTTTCATTTTCCACTGTATGTCTATCATGTTCTACTTGATGTCTTTAATTTATTACTGCTTGTATTTAATCTTCTTCTAGTTATGTTTCATCTTCTTCTTGTCTTTCATCTTGCACTGGTTGTCTTTCATCTACAATTTGTTGTACTTCATCATGTATTTTTTGTGTTTCATGTTCTATTGTTTGTCTTTCATCTTATTCTAGTTGTCTTTCATCTTGTACTGGTTGTATTTTAGTTCTACTAGTTGTCTTTCATGTTCTACTGGTTGTTTTTCACGTTATACTGGTTGTCTTTCTTGTCATAGTGCTTTTCTTTCATGTACAACTGGTTGTATTTCATCTTTTTCTAGTTGTCTTTCATTTTGTTTCAATTGTCTTTCATGTTGTACTGGTTGTGTTTCATATTGTATTGGTTGTATTTCTTCTTCTTTCGATTGTATTTCATGTTCTACTGGTTGTTTTTCATATTCTACTGGTTGCCTTTCATGTACTACTGGTTGTATTTCATCTTCTTCTTGTTGTATTTCATGTACTACTAGTTGTTTTCATCTTATAATTATCTTTCATCTTATACTGGTTGTTTTTCTTGTTCTACTGGTTGTCTTTCATCTACCACTGGTTGTCTTTCTTGTTCTACTGGTTGTTTTTGATATACCAGTTGTTGTATATCATCTTTTTCTAGTTGTCTTTCACCTTGTACTTGTTGACTTTCATGTTGTACTTGTTGTCTTTCATTTCTTCTATTTGTCTTTCATCTTGTACTGGTTGTATTTCTTGTCCTACTGGCTGTCTTTCTTGTCTTATTTTTTGTATTTCATCTACTATTAGTTTTATTTCATCTTATTCTATTTGTCTTTTATTTTCTACCGATTGTCTTACATCTTCTACTGGTTGGGTTTCATGTTCTACTGGTTGTCTTTCATGTTGTTCAAGTTGTCTTTCATCATCTTCAAGTTATCTTTCATTTTTTAGTAGTTGTCTTCCATCTTCTTCTAGTTGTCTTTCATATTGTACTTGTTGTCTTTCACTTTCTATTGGTTGGCTTTCATGTACTACTGGTTGTATTTCATTTTTTTCTAGTTGTTTTTCATGTTCTACTGGTTGTATTTTATCATTTACTAGTTGTATTTCATGTTCTACTTGTTGTGTTTCATCTACAACTGGTTGTCTTTTATCTAGAAGAAGATGAAATACAATTAGTAGTAGATGAAAGACAACTTGTAAAACATAAAAAATAACCAGTAAAAGACGAATGACAACTAGAATAATATGAATAACAAGTAGTAGAATATGAAAGTTACATATAAGATACAAGACAACTATAAAAATTCGAGTTATAATTGTTTATTTTAGGTAGAATCATATTACTTTTGTCATTTTACTTGATTCTGTAGAATTGCAGATTTTTTAGTGTTTTTGGAGCTAAAACAGGAATAAAATGAAGCATTCTGGACATATTGGTTCCTGCATGCGATTGACCATTCATCCGCATGCGACCAGAGGCCGCCAATTGCATATAGATGCATTCCAAACATAGAAGAATACGATGCGCAAGAATTTTATGCGGATGAATAATGCAACCGCATGCGATAATTGACGCATGATGGATGAATCAGAACTTATCTCTTTATCTGAACGAGAGTAGAAAACCTAGTAGGATATAAATAAAATAGATCTAGGGTTTTCTAAGAGAGTTGATGCCATTAGAGAATATAATAGCCAAATAAAGAAAGAGCATAAACTCCACTAGAAGAGGAGAGGTGCAAGACGTGAAGACGGTGTATATAAGATGAAAGACAAACAATACAAGATGAAGACAAGTTGAAGAAGATGAAATACAACCAGTAGTAGATGAAAGACAACTAGTACAATACGAAAGATGACTAGAAGAAGATGAAAAATAACTAATAGAAGACGAAAAATAACTAGAAAGACAATCAGTAGATCATGAAAAACAACCAGTAGAAGATGAAATACAACTAGAAGAAGATGATATACAACTAATTGTACTTGAAAGACAACTAGTAGAAGATGAAATATAACTAGAAGAAGATGAAATACAACTAGAAGAAGATGATATACAACTAATTGTACTTGAAAGACAACTAGTATAAAATGAAAGTCAACGAGTACAAGATGAAAGACAATTAGTAGAAAATAAAAAAACAACTAGAAGAAGATGAAAGACAACTAAAAGAAGATGAAATATAACAACTAGTAGATGAAAAAAACTAGTAGAAATTAAAAACAACTAGAAAAAGATGAAAGACAACCGGAAGAAGATGAAATACAAAGAAGATAAAAGACAACCAGTACAAGATGAAAGACAACAACTAAAAGAATATTAAAGACAACTAGAAGAATATAAAAGTCAACTAAAAGAAGATGAAAAACAATTTGTAGAAGATGAAAACAACTAGTAGAAGAGGAAAGATGACTGGTTGTATTTTATTTTCTTCTAGTTCTTTTTCATATTGTATTGTTTGTATTTCATATTCTATAAGTTAGAAAGTAAAATCTAAAGATTTCTGTATTGTACATTGTTAGAGTAATTGGAAGTCAGTTTAAGCTCCATTTTTTTTACTTTTGCCAAATAATGTATTAATGTTTCTTGATTGATTGTTGATTGATTGTATGTTGATTTTTTCTGATCTGTTGTGATTTTGGAAGTATCTTAATGAATTGTAACTTCCAACCTGATGAGTAGTCACATTAACTTTCGATTCTTAATATTTCCTTTAAAAACTTTTAATGCAATTAAAAATTTTAATGTAACAAAATATAATTTAAATAATAACTTAAGCATTATCTTGAAATTTTCCTTATTTGGTGTTGGAGGGCAAGAAAGTTATCAGGGCTCACCTAGGTACGAGGTGCAATAGATAAATCCTGACTGTTCTTTTGACTCTGGCACAGTGGCGAAACTAAAAATTTTGTTAGGGGTAGACGAACATATATAGTTGCAAAAAAATTTAACATAATATAAAATTACATCATCAATTAAAATAAACAAGAAGTCAAGATAATATAAATGAACATCAACCTATTATGCTAAAAAAATTAATCGACCTATTATGTTCATTTCTATTCGATTTATGGAATCATTTTGTTATATTTTTTATTATGTTTTGCTCATTTTGATATAGATTCAAGGGATGAAATTGATTTCTTTTTGATATTTCAACCATTTTTCAGAAATATCTGCGTATGGATATACAAAAACTATGGTATAATATAAAATAAATACTTATCAACACTATGTATTTTTTTTTGCAAAAAAAGACATATAATGAATAAACTATCTTTCATTTTCTAAAAATAAATAGAAGAGGTTTATGCTCAAAAAATTCATCGACCTATTATGTTCATTTCTATTCGATTTATGGAATCATTTTGTTATATTTTTTTTATTATGTTTTACTCATTTTGATATAGATTCAAGAGATGAATTGGATTTCTTTTTGATAGATCAACAAATTTTTCAGAAATATCTGCGTAGGGATATACGAAAGTTATGGTAAAATATAAAACAAATACTTATCAACACTCCGTATTTTTTTGTAAAAAAGGATATATAATGAATAAAATATCTTTCATTTTCCTAAAAATAAATAGAAAAGGTTTATTCTCAAAAAAATAGTCGATCTATTATGTTCATTTCTATTCGATTTGTGGAATCATTTTGTTATATTTTTTTATTATGTTTTGCTCATTTTGATATAGATTCAAGGGATGCAAATGATTTCTTTTTTATATTTCAACAAAATTTTCAAAAATATCTGCATATAGATATACAAAAGTTATGGTATAATATAAAAAAAAATACTTATCAACACTCCGTATATTTTTTGCAAAAAAAGGACATATAATGAATAAAATATTTTCCATTTTTCTAAAAATAAATAGAAGAGGTTTATGAATAAAATATCTTTCATTTTTCTGAAAATATATTACCAGATATTACAGTTGAAAGTTCAAACCTATTCAAACTAGTACTTGTAATTTACCACACAAAGACAACAGTAGAAGGAGATTTACCGAACAGCAGTAGAGGCGGCTAACGCTGGTGGGCACAGGCGGGCTGGCACAAGCGGAGGTGGGAACAGGCGAGCACAGGCAGCGCAGCGATCCTTCTTCTTCGCGCAAGCGCAGGCAGAGGCGACGGTCCTCCAATTTTTTTCTTTTTTCGTGTTTCACCCTTGGCTGCTTAGCTCTTTGCTAGCGGAGGGTTGAGACTTGAGAGCATCTTTTTTATTGATCTGGGCTCTGGGTACTGGGTTCTGGGCTCTGGCATAGACAAATCAAAAAATTTGGAGTAGGCAAATAAAAAAAAAAGCTCGGTCTACAAAAAAAAAAAATTCTAGAGATAGACAAGTATCTACTCCTATTATACATCAGCTTCGCTCCACACAAATATCAAACGGACCCCCTATAGTTTTAATAGGTACCGAATTTTTTGGCTCGACTGGGACTAAATTCAGACTATTTTTTTTGTGCAATAGAGTCACGTTGATTACATGAAAAATGTACCGTTTTAATTGGCAACTAAAAGGCGTCTCAATTTTACAAAGGACTGAACATGATTTTTTATTTATTTTTTTTCGAAAAAGAAAGAACATATGATGAGCTCAACACGAGGTATACAGTATAGTATACTGTCGGAATTGGTATCCTCGCTGCAAATATTAATTGTCACTCTGCCGCGACATTTTCTATAATACGATTTACCTATCTGAGTTGGTCAAACAAAAATTTCCTAAGATTATTGTTTGTCCAAAAGACGAGAATTCAATTCTCCCTCTCGATTTAGAAGTCTTTGCGAAAGTTTTAAAAAATAAAGATTTACTTATTTGAATTTCTAAATTCTCCAATTGCTTCCGCCAGAAAGTGAAAAAGGATCTGCCTATAAATACTTCTACAATTTATCTGGCCCAATATATCCAATTATCAGCTTCGTGATAAATAGGTTTGCACATCTCATCTCACGTGCATTTTTATAAAAATTTAGTAAGAATCCTTTTAAATGATACCAACACAAGTTGGTCTTTCTTATGGTAAAATGCTAGAAAATGGAAAGAAAAAAATTTCAACTTTTGAAGTGCAATCTCAAATTACGTCTATAACCATCTGTAAAAAAATTAGATATCATAAATTATTACAATAAATAAGTTTGACGAACTGAGTAGTTGAGCTCTTCAATAGTTCGTGCTATGTAATCAACTAGGATCGTTTAACTGTTAATCATAATTAACACTTTGGCTAATACCACCTATAATTTTTTTTTTTTGAAGAAAAGACACAGTTGCCCATTTGCATTTGCAAAAGAGTTTTTAATTACATCAAGTCCTAATCCATAATCCAACTAGTCAGGATCACAGCTCTGACCCTCCTATAAATTATTACTACAAATTCACACTTATTCAGCTTTCAAATCTCAAATTTCCAGTTATATCTATGCTTTCCACCCATCTTTACATGAATAAATTTATTTTGCTTGTTCAATTTTCTTGATGAATCACCTGTTTAAAACCAGAATCATGATTGTAGATGATGAGAAATTATAAATTATAAAGTTTTCGAAGAACTTTTTGGCAAGCATACTTCTTGGTATGAAATATCATGAGTTCATGACCCACACGGCAACAAGGGGGGCCACATTAGTTAATGACAAAAATACGAGACCCTAAGGTAGTGAGTCATTTTTCTGACATAGAAGTTGACCTAACCGTTCTCATGCCTTTTCCGTATTCTGAGTTACTGCATCCACCTCCTGCTTTCTCTGTGCGTTTCGGAAACCATGCATAAACAAAACAACAAAAAATAGCTAGCTAACACAGAAATAATAGAATCCCATGTAACAGACTGCCTTATGCCCATGTCTCTCTGTTTTTTTTTTTTTTTTAATACTAGCTCTGATCTACCTCCCTCTCTCCATGTATCTTTTTTGGACAATTACTGGGCCAGGGCCCACTTTTCACTGAGAAAGAGAATGTGCCAGACGCTAAAAGCATCTATTGAGGCCCATTTTTGGGCCTACAACGAACTCTTTCCTATTTTAGAATTTCTATACCTGTTGTGGATTTGAGACATTTTTAAATACAGTACCGTACAATTGCAGCTAGACAATTTATTACCCTAAACCTAGACTAGACCGTCAGAATTAGATCAGTCGGACTGCACCGTGTCCAACCAGAGAACTGCACAAACTGCCCATTTTTAATTAGTTAGTTAGTCGCCATGTGAACCATGCTATCTGAGATAATTGGATCAGATTTGCACGCTAGTTTGGACTCGCTCCATTTTTTTTATAGAACTAATGAGATATTTAATTCCAATACCTTTTTGATAGTCAATATATATCTATTACAAGTGGGTAGAATCTCATATATTATAAATCATATATATCAACATCTTCTACGCCTGGATAGAATACTAAAATTAATCTCAAAAAATATTATCAGGTTTATGGTCTTCAATATGTGATGGCACATACTCCCAAGCACATGTGATGAGGTATACTCTATATATATCTGGCTATTTTTTTAAATTAAAGACACTAAAATTCAATACATATAATTTGACAGTTTTAATTGAATGAAAGACAAAGGAAAGTAATTTAGATTGTTCTGTCTTGTATATACTCCCGCCTATGTACTTTTTTGGTTTATTTAATGAAATATAGTAGGCTTTTCTCCTACTAATTTAAAAAAAAAAAAAAAAAGTTTGTTCTGTAGTTTTAAACAAATTTAGGCTAGGGATATTTGGCAGTTTTGTATGTATGTGACGTATATTCTTTTGGTACTTGCAAACATAAAAAAATATCCTTAGTTTTCTTTTGGTACTGGCAAAAATATGAACAGCTTTCATATGAATTTGTATCATTTTTCAGAGCAAAATATTACTAATAAGGATTTCTATGTTTGTCTGCTATATATGAGATTCATCATTCATGCTAACAGATATCTCAAAAACTCTCTATGTAAAACATCATTGATCTTGCTCTCTTGAATAGACTTAATTTTCATTGTCAGTATGAAGTAGACAATTTTTTTACAGAGCTGTCTGTGCAGTGCAATCCCTTATATAGTGAACCTTATTTTTATAATCATCGTCTTCACCAAAACATATAGGGCTCATGTTCTTCTCTTGTTTCATACATATAAAGATGAATTCAGCTAGTAGTGTAATCAATTATAGCCCGACTTGTCGGTATAATACAATCTAGGCTTACTTCCAAACGCCGATGCTTCTTTGTGCTTACCTCATGAAAAACTACCATATGCATTATTTTACATTATTTTTCTCCTTTTCCTTATCTTCCTTTTTTTTCATCTTTAACAAATCCGGGGAAGTTGATGAAACGTGTCAATCACTCTACCAAGTTTTAACTGCTCCAATAAATGAAACCAAAACTGAAAACCCCCTAGCCTCTCTTTTTTGAAATATTTGACAGTGGCTGTCAAATTACTCTCTCTCTCTCTCTCTCAAAATCTTGACAGAGTCTGTCAACTGTACTCTCTCTCTCGACAGTGGATACTGTTGTTTTTGTAGAGAGATGCACAGCTGAGGAGAAAAAATATTGTATATTGATATGTTGTGTCCTTTTTCAATTACAAATGGCTATTTATATTACAAGGTCTGATTATTTAAGAGCAGGGTCTTTGAAATTTAAAATTCTTACGATTTATATATGTTCTAATTATTTCAATAGTTAATAATATTCTTAAAAACTAAAAATAGTTTTTACACCCATTAAATCGACAAAAAATGAGCAAAAGCACAAATTTTCTTTTCGCTTTTTTAAAAGCTAGCTATTAGATAGTGCATAACAGCAGATGAGAGTTCAATATCTTTCAGATTTGAACAAGGATTTTGTAATTCTGACACTGACAGAACATGCTGATAAAGGAATTTGCAATCGTGACAAAATTAACATGAAGCATATTTAACTATTTTTCAGTTTGGAAAACAAAATTGTTAATTCTTAACAACAATATTGCGCAAGTGGCCAAGTGCGCATCTACTGTAGAGAGAGAAAACCTAGTGTTCAACCCTGATTTTTTCAACTTCAAGTCTTCAACAATAAAAAGATGATTAATTGCTTACCAAAAAAATAAATAAATAAATACTCTTCAACAAAGAATTTATATAGTACAAAGAAGACAGATCGAACAACTCCTCCACGAATTGATGAAAAGTCACTACAAAAACGTGACCTCAATCTCCTTTGCACCTTACAACAATACGCCATATAACTATCAAACCCTAACCCCCCCACCTCCTATCTTTTCACATAAGTACATATATAGAATTCTCTCTTTTACATCCCAACCAAAACCAAAAAATAAAAAAAATTTGACGGAAATCCATACTACTATACCATACACAATTAAGAACTTGAGAAATCGATAGACAGATTACAAATATAATGACATAAAAGATAGATCTCATTCATCACTTACACTGCACCTTTTCCTCTTGGATCCAGGTTTCACCGACATGCCACACCCGACTAGATCTCTTCTCACAAACAGCCTATCCATCTCCTCTTTCTCTACTGCCATGACCTCAATTTGCGGAATTGTTCTCTTGCCAATCACCACACATCTCCTTTTTCTCGGTGGATTAGGACAACATGTTAGTGGAGAACTAATTCTACTATCTTCTCCCTTCGGCGTTTCACACTTTTCCTCTCTCTCCTCTTCTTTCTTGGATGGCTGAGATTCCTCATTCGGAGGTCCATTCCTTTGATTGCTGGTCAGGATTGGCCTTAGCACGAATTCTGATGAAACCGACATGGAAGCAGAAAGAAAATAGAGGTAGAAGCAACCTCAAACCTCTCTCTCTCCTCTCGCTCTCTTTCTCTCTCTCGCTCGGTTCTTATAGTGAGATTAGATTCGTTCCCTCAAGAGAAGGCTGAGTTGCATGTGATTTCTCCAAGGATGATCTTCTAAGCTTTTTACTTTTATCTAATCGGTGGGACCCTTTAGAAGCTACCTTAATTATCACTTCTCTTTTTCCTTTTTCTCATCAAATCTCGGTATGTTGTCTCTCCGTCTTATTTCATTAGCCTGATCTAGGGATTAGCGCCAATTAATCAGGATATTATGGAGACGTTCACCCAGTAAGAAAACGACTAGACTATCTTAACGTAAGGTGAACCGTCCAGGCTAACCGTAATACTAATAAGGACCTTTATTCTTTCCGACAGTCTCATAGGATACCCTTTTGGATAAATGAAAAGCATATTATCTCTCCATTGGCATCACAACTGGAGAAACACTTACTTTTGAACCTATACAGTATCGATCGTCTCCATTAATCAGTAATTGGAGGAGAAGATGTAAACATTTGGCGGTTAGAACGGCTTGGCGTGATCAGAACCGTCAGATTAGATAGAGCCTGGGACCGATTCTAAAACGGCCTACATAGGATACCGTTTCATTTCCGGAAGGACTTTAAATAGAGTAACTGGGGACCCGTTGCGTTTGTTATTACTGTTCCATAAATTGCGACCCAAAATGAGAGGTGGTTTTGGGCCCACATCTGAAGTTTGTTCTCCTGTGACGCTTGTTCTTGCATCAGATTAATGCACTCTCTTCAAGCCAATAAGAACGACCAGATATTTAATCGAAATTTAAGCACAAAATTACAAAAACATATATTTCAAGTTTTTGAAATAAAATTGAGCTGAAAATATATTGGAAAATTATTTCCTAGATTTTTTTTCTTTTATTGACTAGTTTTTCTAAAAATAAAGTGCTGATTTTTTTTTTCTTTAACATAATAACTTATCCTATCATTTTAGTTTTATTTTAATGTTTATATTTACACATAATTCATCCAATTTTAGCATATTTTATAATTTAATTCCATTTGATAATTAATCAATATAATTTACTTTGATTTTAAAAAAATCTGTCCTTTTATTCTGTAAATGTTTTACATTTTTTTTATGTTTATTGTGAGAGAGTTATCGGAGAGACGAGCAATCATAACTCTTTCGAATGCGAATTAAATACATACTTTTAAATGTGATTAAAAAAATGTTCATGTCTGTTTCAAAGTAAAATAAAAGATAATAAATAAAATAAAATAAAATAATGTTTAGAAGGAACTCATTTAACAACGATGTAAAACGATGAAACTATTATCAAAAGTTCAAAACAATAAACGTAAATTATATATGACATCTCTACAATCAGATGAATTGCATATTAAATTATAGTGAATTTAAAAATTAATTAATAATCTATATGGAGTGTTTACAAATATTGACAATTTTATTTTATTGATAATTGAGAAATAAATTAACATTGTGCAATAGATTACAACAAATCATAAAATATCACATTACATATTATCTAGTTAAAATAATAATTATGAAATCATGGAGGTGATTGAATACTCCTGGCTACACATAGATCTGCTCCTACTTATCGATCGTACCATTTAAAGTTACAATGTACATTTTTACCAGAAAAATAAGGCGATACTTCAAATATCTACATTTTTTTGTTTTATACAAGATACTTCCACCAAGGTACCTTTCAATAGCACTAATGATTAGATTTTCACCTGACTTGACTTTTACTTTGCAAATAAAATTAATGGAAGTTTTCTCAAAAAAGAAAGCTGTTTAAAATCTGAATATGAAGAAGTTTGTACTAGCTACAAGTAACAAGAAAATACCGACATTTTTATTAATATCCAAAGTTTAATACAAATTATTAATTATGCCCATAATCGGACCCAATATCGAAAAATACCCAAGCCGGCCAGAAAATGGCCGGCTTACTTCCTCCCTAAGCCGGCCATTTTCTGGCCGGCTTGGTACTTTTTTTTTTTTTTTTTAAAACGGCAAAAACTCTATAAAAGAGCACCCTCCCTTCATCCCAAGGCACACAGCTCGAGGCAGCAGCGAATCACTGTTGAGGTAATTTTTTTTATTATTATTTTTTATTATTATGTTTTATTTTATAGAATAATTAATTATATTATTAAAAAAAAAATTTAATTAAAAAAACCCAATACCCTATACCCTAAACCCTAAATCCTAAACCTTAAACCCTGTACCCTAAACCCTAAACCCTAACCACCCTAAACTCTGAACCCTGAACCCTGAACCCTGAACCCTATACCCTAAACCCTAAACACTAAACCCTAAACCCTAAACCCTATAACCTAAACCCTATACCGTATACCGTATACCGTATACCCTATACCCTATAACATAAACCTTAAACCCAAAAAGAAGTAGTAACTAGTCAATTGTTTACTATTTAGTTACCTGACAATTGTTTACTATTTAGTTACCTGACAATTGTTTACCATTTAGTTACCTGACAATTGTTTACCATTTAGTAACCTGACAATTGTTTACCATTTTCTAAAATATAGTTTGTTTACCATGACCTTTATTTCATTACACTATGGTGGGAAGATGCTTAATAGTGCACAAGGGGCGTATTACAACAAAGATGCAGCTCATTCATTAATGATTCCATATGACATCTCACTTTTGGACCTGAAATCCATAGTTTACACACACACCGGTTACAACCCAGAAAGGTGGGACCTAGAATTGGCAACCCGATATTGCCATCCCTCCAACGGAAAATGGATTGTTGCGAAACTGGTAGATGAGAGTACGTGGAGAGGCATGTTTGGTTATTTGAGGTCCCAAGGAAATTTTCTAATAGAAATATTTGTTAGAAGAGTTCCGGTAGAGCCCGGGGTTGGAAGTTCGGGCTCTAGATCAGCGGCACCACATTATACCCCACAACCAGAAACATACAGACGTGACTCCACCTTACCCCTCAACGAACCTGACTCAGAAACCTACAACTACGTCACTCCACCAGCACCTCAACGAAGACACTCAGTTGCATCCCCACCTAGACACAATCGAGGCAGACCAAGACACTCAGTTTCAACCCCACCTAGATCCGTAAATGTGGCTCCTTTACTGTTACCTCCAGTATCACCTTACCCCAGACCTGCACCAGTAGATGATGCAAGCTGCCCGGACTTTGAAGATATTAATGAAATAC
>JAJGRW010002432.1:0-10297 GCA_025461045.1 Carex parvula
GCCGCATATTCAAATCCGCATATATAGGACTGCATAAGGTTTTTCATGCGGAATTCCACTGCATATGCATATGCGGCCGCATGAACCGCATTTTGTTACACTGCTCCAGTGTATGTTCAAGACATATGCTGTAGTTGTGCTCAAACTATTAAGAACCCATCCTACCACCTCCTAAAAACACAACCACCAATCAAAACAACCACACAGCTACCACCTACAACAAACATACAGCACCACTCTTACGCTGCATGCTTGAGAGCAAAAGGCACACAGCCAAAAACAATGGCAGAGGAGTTCCTAGATGAACGGCCGGAGGAGGAAGATGTATACCTTCCACCGTTTACAGACTTACATCCGGATAACGCATTCCTGAAAGGTGCAGCGTGGGTACGAGTTCTTGCAGGAGGTGCGTTAGATGAAGAGTCGGTGTTCGAACTAACAATGACACTGGCAGCTCGGGTGGGGGGTCATCGCAGGCAGTACAGAATATATAAAACAACTCCCACAACCTACATACTCATATGTGAATCTGAGCAAGTTCTGGCCAATGTCACTCAGAGGGGACCCTATGAAATACATTCGCATGGGATTATCATTGGGTTTGAGAAATGGAAGGACACAGATGGCATGGCATTTCAACCGCCTGGATATGAAGCCTGGGTAAAAATACTAGGGATACCCTTACACATGTGGAATGATCAAACCATAGAGCTTGTTACGACCAAGCTGGGGGTCATCAAACACACTCTGCCATATGGTCAACATGAGGCACAGATGGAAAGCATAACCATGTTCCTCTCAACTCAACACCCCAAGAAACTGCCGAAGTATCTCAAACTCAGACAAGGCCACTATACCAAAAGAGTGCGAGTCATCCTACTAACTTGGGGATTTGCACAGCCAGGGTTCTTCCCTCTGCCTGAAGAGCCGCAAAAAGGTATACCATACAATACCGAATTTTACCAGAATCGCAGGTCTCCTCCTGACTCGGGTGGTTCGGGCTCAGACGACAGTAATGGGGCTACAAGCGGAAGGCATTGGAGAGGTTCATTTGGCCAAAGGATATCCAAGGGATTCAAAGGACATAGCAAAATGATATGGGCGCTGAAAAGAAAGAAGAAACCCGCTAAAATGCAGGTTTGGAGGGTCAAGCAAGCATCGAGTAGAAACACAGCCATGGCGATCAACAGGCCAGCCATACAAAGGGCAATACCACAACAACAGCCACAGAAAATCACTGTAGCATTTAATGAGGGAGGTATTTTTCAAATTGGCGTGGGGAAACAGATCTGTATTCAAGTACAAATACCAGGTCTCGTCAACACTACTCTCCCTAGGCTAATAAATATTTTGTAGATATTTTACGCTAAAGCTACAGGAGTGGAGAAAAGAGTACAAAAGAGAGATGGGTTAGCAGAAGGAATTAATGGCACAGCAGAGACATGGGGAACAGTGATGGACCAAACCACTGGGATGGCACACCCGTATGGACAGGTGCCAACTGATGGGCTGAATTTTGGGCCTGCTCAGATTGTCGGGCCACAGGAGAAGATTGCTGCTCGACCACCACCTACCATTCTTACTGAGCTTGTTGGGCTGAAGACGACTGTGGATGCTGGGCCAAAGGAAGTGGTGGCTACTGGACCGCAGAATATGGCTCAGTCTGCTGCACCGAAAGAGGGTATGACAGCAGGGCCGAAAGAAGTGATTACTGCTGGGCCGAAGATAATTGATGTTGCTGGGCCAAAGGAGGCGGTCGAGTTTGGACCGAAAGAGACTACTGTTGCGAGGCTGGGGACTAGTACTCGGGTTGCTAGGCCGGCAACTGCAATAGATGCTGGACCGAACTTACAGGCCAGTGAGGAGCTTTACAGAGCTCAAAACGGCACAGCCCCACCACATCAAGCCGATACACACATACCTGAGGAATACCCCAACGGGCCACCTGGATTTGAGGGCGCTTATTTCTCCCAAACTGACATCGCCTTAGAGATGGAAGCAAAACGAACAACAGAACAGGTGAGGAGGAGCAAGAGGTTGCAAGCGAAGGAATCAGGTACCTATATATCGGTACTGGAGAAGGCTAGCCGGTTAAAGGGAGATAATCAGGCGGTACTCAAACCTATGAGAAGTGAGAGGAGCAAACCGATGAGGCAGCCAGATTTTCGATACTTAGAATCTCTTACCCCACTGACAGCACAGCAAGCAGAATTGGTAATTTACACAGCGGGGGTGGAGATTGATGAGGCCATGAGTGACCGGATTGAACAAATTGTGACAATGGGCGATCGGGCTACCACAGCCTAAATCGCGCGACCAAGACTCTAGCAGTTTACCGTTACCTATGTTTAAGAATCTTAATTTCTCTTCTCTCTTCTTTTTTTCCATTCAATCAATCTCATTGTGGGAGTGGCTGAATAGCAGTGATCAAGTTAGGTTTAGATGTTTAGATGTAAGCACGGCAAATGACCAGTGCAGAAGGTTAGAGTAGGGTAGAAGATGGAGGTTGGGTCCAAATTATAACATGGACTATGCTCAGTATGGCTGTTTTGCTAATCTAGGACAGAGGGATTTTGGAAATACAAAGGGGTACCTCGATCTGTCTATGTATCACCTTTCCTTTAAAAAATATTTTGTTCTCTGTTACATGAGGAAGTCACTAAGATTTAATGGATTATAGCACAACCTACAAATTCATTGCATGGAATGTAAGGGGAATTAATGCAAAGGAAAAAAGATTAGCAATCAGAGAAACGATATTATTAGAAAAACCGGATATTATATGTTTGCAAGAGACAAAAATTGCGGTTATGAGTGACACAATGGTCAGAGAGGTGTGTGGTTGGAGTTTCAAACAATTCAAAACACTGGACGCAGTGGGCACCAAAGGAGGCATATTAGTTGCATGGTCCGATTACAAATTCACACTTCAAGAGGTGGACATCAGAGGCTACTCACTATCAGTTCGGCTTGAAAACAGGGAAGACAAATCTGACTTTTGGTTTACAGGGGTATATGGACCCTCGATGAGACTATATAGAACATAATTTTTCAATGAATTAAAGGAGATCAAGCCAAACAATAATACACCATGGATTCTCTGTGGCGATTTCAACGTGACATTGTCGGATATGGATAGGAGCAACCCGAATTCAGATAGGAGAGGAACACAATCTTTTGCAAGAATTGTACTAGATCTGGGATTATTAAATATTGCCTTGCATGGTAGGAGATACACGTGGTCAAATGAGCGAGAGGATTCAACAATGGCGAAACTAGATAGATTTCTAATCTCCCCGGAATGGAATGCAAAATACCCAAATTCTCAGCAACAAGCTTTGCCGAACACCTCATCGGATCATTGCCCGTTAAGGTACACAGCCAAAACAGGGTTTAGAAAGACCAACTTTTTCAGATTTGAAAATTGTTGGTTAAAATTCAAAACGCTAGACAAAGTAGTTGAAGACTCGTGGAAGACGGGTCAGCCGGTTACAACACCGGAAACACTTCACGGCAAGTTTAGAGCACTACAGCGAGAAATTAAAACATGGGCAGCAGCAAAGGTGGGGTTGATCAAGGCTCAAATTGAAATATGTAGAGAATTCATGGGGTGGATAGATAGGGTAAAGGAGTTAAGAAAAATGACAGAATTGGAGAAATTCACACATTGCATAGTCAGAAGAAGATTCACAGATCTTGCCCAAGTTGGAAGAAGAGGTATGGAGGCAAAGAGCAAAGACAAAGTGGGAGATACACGGGGATCATAATACTCGTTACTTTCATGCAATAGCTTCCACTTCAAAAAACCGAAATTCCATTCCTCATATTGAATATCAAGGTCAGCTCTTCTCTGATCAAAAGACAAAGTCAAAGGTATTTTTTGAGTTTTACAAAGAGCTGATGGGAGCAACACCGAATGCAATGCCGCAAATTCACTGGCCAAATTTGTATACAGAGGCTCATGACTTATCCGACTTAGAGAGACCGATATCAATACAGGAAGTAGAAGAGGTAATAAAAAGATGGCCAAACAATAAGAGTCCGGGGACGGACGGCTTTACGGGAGAATTTTTCAAGAAGTACGTGCATATAATGGCGCCGGATATACACAAGGTACTTTCTATTGCAACAGCAGATGCAAGGCCCCTCGATCCTCTGAATACCTCACACATAATCCTAATACCAAAAAAAGAAAATGCCACAACCCTACAAGACTACAGACCCATAAGCCTCATTCATTGTGTGCAGCGAATTCTGTCCAAAATCATAGCAAATCGAATACAACCACACATACAAAATCTGATCGATGGGGCGCAAACCGGGTTCATACAAAATAGGCAGATAACCGAAGGGTTTGTATATGCTCAACATATCTTGAATCACGCACACAAGACAAAAATTCCGATGGCAATCTTCAAGGCGGATATACATAAAGCTTTTGACACCATAAGTTGGGAATTCGTATCGGAAGTGTTGCTAAGATTATCCTTCCCAAATAAGGTCGTACAATGGATAAAAAATCTAGTGCTACAAGGGAGCTCACAGATCATAATCAACGGGTTAGCGGGCAAGAAACTCATACTTAGAAGAGGAGTCAGACAAGGTAGCCCTCTTTCACCATTTCTATTCATTATTGCAATGGATTTCATTAATCGGTGGTTCAAGAAATTAAAAGAAAATGGAGCAATTATTTTACCTTACCCGGAAATGAGACCTTGTTTGCTCTACGCGGACGATGCACTATTCTTCCTCAAACCGGAGATATGCCAGATACAGATGTTAAAGATTGCTTTTATAGCTTTCCAAAATATATCCGGCCTTTCGGTAAACTTTCACAAATCGGAGCTAATAATTACTGAGGTAGAAGAAGAGGTGGCTCAACAACTCGCAATAGTTATAGGGTGTAGACTAGGTTCATTCCCATTTACATATTTAGGTCTACCATTATCAAATAAGGGGCTAAAGAGGTAAGCTTACCTACCCCTAATTCAGAAATTCAATAACAGACTGTCGGGTTGGAAAGCTAGATATTTGAGCATAGCGGGAAGGATTGTATTGATAAATGCAGTGTTATCGGCCTTGCCGGTATATTATATGCAATACATCAAGCTGCCGGTATGGACGGTCAAGGAGATAGATAGAATACGAAGGCATTTCCTTTGGCACGGGGTATCACAACAGACCAACAAGATCTACCTAGTTAACTGGAATATCGTATGTACTCCAAAGAAATTGGGCGGCCTTGGAATTATGGACCTGCAGGTCTTCAATACTGCACTACTGTTAAAGTGGCGATGGCAATGGCTGTCGCCGAAAACGCGACTATGGAAATCTATTTTTCAGGCAACAAGTACAGAACCTTTCCCACAACCAAAATTTTACCTATTTGATGTCACACTAAAAGGTTCTGAACAATTCATGAATCTATCTATAGTAAGGAAGCCGGGTAATGGCAGTACAATTGCACTATGGAACCAGAATTGGGGGAAAGGAATTATGAAATATGAGCTCGCACAATTACACACATATGCCAGGAATCAGAACCTGACACTGGCAATGGAGGCAACAAGTACAGAACCTTTCCCACAACCAAAATCTTACCTATTTGATGTCACACTAAAAGGTTCTGAACAATTCATGAATCTATCTATAGTAAGGAAGCCGGGTAATGGCAGTACAATTGCACTATGGAACCAGAATTGGGGGAAATGAATTATGAAATATGAGCTCGCACAATTACACACATATGCTAGGAATCAGAACCTGACACTGGCAATGGGTGTCGCGACAAACATCCAACTCAGGGGCTCCTTAACACAATTGGCTCAAGAAGAACTCGGTCTTTTTCAAGATGCCATCAGAGAAATAAGAGGAGTAATAAATGAAGAGGCGGACCAAACAATCTGGAGATGGTCATCCACAGGGCAATTCTCTGTTAAAACTGCTTATGCGGCAATTAAAGGAGGCCCTAGGGTGAAATCAAAACTAAATCGGTTATGGAAGATTCGGGCCCCGCCAAGAATGAGGGTATTCGCCTGGCTCATGAGAATGAATAGATTGCTTACTCTAGAAAATTTGATGAAGAGAGGCTGGAACATAGCGAATTGGTGTGTCATGTGCAAAGCGAACAGTGAATCGGTATCTCACTTATTTGGCAAATGCGACACCATTATTCAGCTATATGCACAGGTCACAAGAGAGGTCGGGATAAGAACAGCGGTGTTAAGACCGGATAATATACTGAGCACACACTGCGAGCCAAAGGAAAAATCTCTTCTACTTATAACACAGTTTGTAATATGGAGAGAGCGATGCAGCAGGATTTTCACCGACAAAATCAAAGAGATTGATCAATTAAAGATGGAAATAAAGGAGCAATGGGAACAGTCACAGCCAGCGGAACACACAGCATGAGTGCAGGTACTGGGAGGGCTACTGGTACAAGATGATATCCGATTTTCAATAGATTGTATTCGGTTGAAAAATTTAGTTTTCTGTTGCTTTTTTTTTTTTACCTTCTCGCCTGCTGACCTGTTAATTACTTAACGGGTTGCGGGTTTCTGTTTTCTTTTTAATCTTTATTTACTTTTAGGGGTTTAGGGTAATTAGCTCAATACTTTTGAGCCTCTTGTGTTTTTAGATACCGATACTGGTACAAAACTTTTGTAACAGACTTTATTAAATCAAATGAGGGCATGGCCCTTGTTTTTCCTCAAAAAAAGTAAATTCAGATTATCACAGATACTCGAAGAGCTCGGATTAAATTCGAATTGTCAGTTAAATATTAACACGAATTAAAATTGTCCACACTTTATTAATTCATCTCATTAATAATAATCAAACTCAAATTCTTTGCCCCATCCAATTTTATACAACCTGATCGCCATAGATGAGTAGCTGAGAAGATACTGTGTCTAAATAGAGTGCGCTAGAATTGACTTTCTCCAAACTCTCCACTAGCCTGAGGCTGCCTATAAGTGGAAAATTTTGAGAAATAAATCTGTTGTTATTCTCAAGGAATAACAGGAACGTGTTATTCTGATCTCAACCGTTGGTCTTCGTTAAGATTCGAATATAAAAGTATGAAAAAATTTGAACAGTTGAGATCGGAATAGCAGGTTCTGTTATTCCTTGAGAATAACAGCAGATTTATCCCTCAAATTTTGAAAGCCGAACATAAAGACAACAATGCATTTTTGCCCAAAAAAATGACCGCTACAGCCAATCCGCAATGAAAATAAATCTGTTGTGATCTAAAGAAATTGTAAGGACCTATTATTTTAAATCTAACTTTTCATTTATTTTGAGATTTGTACATAAAAAATAATTTTTAGTTAAAGTTTGTGCATTTCAAAAAATAAAATATTGGATTTTGAATAACAAAGACTTATTTCCATCAGCAACGCCTTCCGCACCGAAATTTTTATCAATCGAAAATAAATAAATAAAATATCGGTAAAGGTTATCATTTTGATGGAATTTCGAAATGTAGATAGAACAGGTTAGTTTATCTCGTCCCTAGCGGACGGGATAATTTAACCCGTCCAGATAATTTGTTAATTAACCAAAACAGCTAATTAAGCAATGAAAAAAAAAAACTAATCCGTTCGAGACCAGTAAATTTTAAATTCAGAACGGTATAGTCTATCTCGTCCCAAACCAGTGATAAAACTATTGAGCATTCAATGTCTTTCAATGTCTAAGTCCAAATAAATCTACTTTCCCCACCTTCAAATTATCACTACTGACAATGGTGCATTTTGGTCATATACGATAAAACTATTGAGCATTGAATGTACATGTATTCCCAGCAATTAGGGCATGTTCGGTGGCCTTGAGGGAATGGGTATGGGTGTGGGATTAAGAAAAAGTTGAACTAAATTTTACTGTTGTTGTGGGAAAAAAAAATTCACTCAAGAGTCAATTTTTTTTTTCCCACGGCAACAGCGCCGTTGCCGAACGGGGCCTTATTTGGTCAAATTATCACTACTGACGTCAGCAACTTTGGTCATACGATAAAACTATTGAGCATTGAATCCATTATAATATACTTTTCGCTTTCTCTCATTATACGATAATGTCCCGAGCCAAAGTTGCTCAGTAGTTTTTTTGCGTTGGACGGGACAATCCATAGCGTCCTGAGACGTTTTTTTTTTTTTTTACGGTCGGACAGGACAATCTATAACATCTTGAGTTTTTGATTAATAAGTAGCGGGACAGAGCTGGATTAGGAATTAGCTAATGTGAACGGGTTAAAATTTCACGTTCCGTAAGACGGGATGAGGCATCTCGGTCTACCTATATTTCAAAATTCCGCTAAAATGATACTCTTTACCGATATTTTTATTTATGTATTTTCTATTGATAAAAATTTTGGCCTTCCGCATCACGCACATGGCGGGACCGCCTCATTGCATATGCACCACTAATGCGCAGACGTGTGGCAAGGATTGGAAAAGGAACCATTCTGTGCCTTGTCTCGTGTACCTTACAACCTCCGATGCTGGTCATATATTGCAACAATCTGATCTATTCTCTCAATCTCATCAGCGAAGTGCAGCTGTAACTTGTAAACATAGGCATCTGTCCGTGCAGTATAACAAGAGGCATCTCATGAGTTATTTTATTGCTCGGCAAATTCAAAGATGGGTTATAATGTCATAGTACAAGTACTAAGAGATTTTAATCTGTCGATCTATAGCATAGATATTCAGACGTTAGAGACACGCTAGCTAAAGTAGATATTTCAACCTGCCCAACACATCAGATTTATCCAACTTCAAATCGTTTTTGTTTGTGATGTGGTCCGGTTGAATATGAATATGAATTTTGACTAACCCGTTAAGTCGGGTCGAATTGTGAATAAAGTCCAATCTTAACCAACCCACTCGTATTGAAACATATTTTTTTTCACCAAATATATATTAATGAACTAACTATTTAATTCTTATTAATTCGTATTATAAAACGTTCGATAAATGACAATCCATTTATGATTTAATCCGTACATTGCATATAAAAAATCAAATGAGTTTGATAGATTGATCGTCATAATGAAGTTCAAATGACTATTTTTTGTCTCTACCATGTTTTCACTTTTCAATTTTCTAATAATAAAATATTTCAAAATTTACATATCAAAATAAAATCGATAGATGTGATCTATATTAATTTCTCTATATCCACAAAAAAATTATTACTTTTCAGTTTTGTTTTTATATTAATCAATAAGCTGAAAAATCAACATCCAGAATTTATCCATATCAATGTATTTTTATAAGCTCTTGATATTAATCAAAATAAAGTTGAAATGTCATAATATTTTATATGTGCATAGAGAAAATGCTATAGATCAAATTTAATGGTTTTATTTGATATTTGTGTTAAAATTTTAAGTTATTAATACTTAATAAATAAAGACATAATGGAGATAAAAAAAAAAAGTATTTCAACCCTCTATAATTATTTAAGTTGGATTCAAATTTTAAACGCATTTTAATCCACGTGATTGAAGAGAAGATGGTGAAAAATGCAGGATCTTGTCTCTGATTCGGCCCGCTTTGATTATTAAATCCTCCTTATCCATATCCTGATGGACCACCAGTTAGATCTCGTTGAAAAGTGAAAGGCAAAGTCCAATTTGGTCATCCTAGAATTATATTCAAACTCACAAGTCATAGTTGGTCATCCTGGTAAGTGCAAAAAAGGGAAATTGTTTGCTCTAAGTACCGAACATTATTAAACTAAATCAAGTAATAGTAAAAGTAATTAATTAGAGGTTCATCACATATATAAGCCATGACTCTCCAAGTCATAGCCAACACAATAGAACAACCAAATCAAAATTCTAGCGATGCCTTCAACAAAAGATCAGTATTTCTCATTTCTCTTGCTCCTCCTCACTAGTACTCCTATACTCACCTCAGCTGCACTCTGCGACAAGGCCGACAAATCCGCACTTATTGCCATCAAATCGGAGCTCAACAACCCACCTGGCCTCTCATCCTGGACCTCAAACACCTCATGTTGCACATGGAAGGGAATCGACTGTAACACCACCACCGGCCAGGTCACATATCTCGATATTTTTGCTCAAAAACATCTCTGCCCCAATCCCTCCTTCCATTGCAAAACTCACTGCACTGCAGTCACCATTAACGCCCCCTATAATCAGTCTCTTTGGTCCAATACCTCCATTTGTTGGTCTCCTACCTTCAGCTTACATTTCTTCGTCTTGACGGGAACTTGCTCACTGGTTCCATCCCCCCCAACCTTACCATCTGAACCTCTTGCTCGC
>JAJGRW010002433.1:0-14709 GCA_025461045.1 Carex parvula
ATTTAATATAGTATCTTTTAATATAGAAAAATATATTAATAAGTTGGGTTAAACACAGAGAGCATTCCCTTTGTCACTAGATCAAATGCTGATTCTTGAGATCATACAACATATAATGTCATTTTCTAAATGAGGCCTTGTTTGCGAGAAAGTTATACCTTTTTTTTTTCTTTTGAGAAAAACTAAAGGTAATTTTTTTAATTAAATATGAATATTTAATTATAAGAGATTTTTCATTTGAATTTCAAACATACAATCTCATACATGAAAAATGTTGTCTTATTACTAGATCAAAGAATTATTTTTAAAACTATATGTAAGTTATATAATACAATTGTGTTGACAATGACAAAATTCAACTATCTATATCTCTTTTTCTTTTTTGTGGATCAGATGTTAGCTTCCTTTACAAGCCTCAAATAAGATGCAACTGAAGCTTAAAATTTTTTTTGAACATTTATTTTCTTGGCTACAACTGAAGCTTCCTCCTATCATCCTATGATCCGTCTGAAACGAAGTGCCTGAGTATCTGGTAATTTCTCCAAATTTCAGGGGCAAATTAGTGAAATGAGGATAATATTTAACACATTTCCAATTATCTTGCACCAAGTATTTTGGTTGGTCCTTGTTTTCAGGGCAGGAGGCCTTTGGCCTTCATGCTATTGCGCTGAGATCAACGAAAGACTAAAAAGAAGAAAACAAAAATTCAAATTTTCAAATTTTCATAGATTTGGAGCTTCCTTCCTTCTTCTTGATCCTTGAAAGGTACTGTTTCTGCATTCCACATAGAATTTCTTCAAATGATTACTAGATGAAAAACTTTTATGAAATATTTTTTGTTGTTGTTGTGAAGATGCATTTGGTATATACCATGATCTGGTATTGGTTAGAAAATTAATCAAATTTGGTGTAAATTAGATAAGAGAGATCATCTGATCTCATTTAACAATAATATTTTTTTTCTTTCTATAACTATTATAATAACTATATATAATCAGCATGCTTAGTATTAATAGTAGTTCTATAGAAAAATTAAGTACAGAGACAAAAAGACAAAATAAATATGAATATCTAATGTATTTAGGAGGAACAAAGAGGCGAAAAAATTAAATCACCAGCGGTGATGGAGCGAGTATGCATGCGTGCTATGCACGGCGTCTACAAGAAAACAATCACGACGAAAGAGATCAAGCCGTATTTAGAGGAGAACATTCGGCTTCGAAGAAAGAAAGGGCACCTTTTTCGGTGTCTCGGCTCATGTCGAGTTCGATCAATGAGGCGTGATCAGAGTGGATTCGAGACTTCCCGTAGCCAAAGCAGCTCTGCTCTTAAAGCTGTTGCTGCACCTATGCCAGTAACCACCAAAAAGGTACATGAGAAATTCTCCTTGGTATTTATTTCTAGCAAGTTTTGTTTGCTCTTTCTTTTCCCACATTGAGTAAAACAGAGGAAATATTATAACCACAGAGTTGGATATGTGAATATAATATGTGCAAAACATAGGAATAATAAAGTAAATAATCACTCAACAAACTTTCTTTGGGGTAAATATTAACAGAGAAGTTTTGCCTTCGTGCAGCGCACAGACTATAGAATTAAAACCGTGCTGCAAATGATTTGTGCGCTGCATGAAGTCAAAATTATTCTGTTAAAATATTTACTCCAACCTTTCCTAGTACCAGGAGCCCCTGCCCTTCTGGACCGTTCAATCCCTTTTTCTCCGCCGCTGTGTTTTGTACAAAAGGCCCATGGGCTCGATGTACACACTTTTTATTGGGCTTAGAATGGTTAGGCCCAAAGGAATTTGTGCGATACGGGCTCGATAGAGATACTTTCGTATCCACAATATCATTATAAATTAGAATTATTCACATTTTATTTTAATCATTCGTCTTATTCAAATTCTCTCATTACATCATTTACATGTTAAGGTAAACTAAAAACCGGTGAATAACATACAATTGTTATATAAAAGAATAATTTATATGATGTAACTCAAATAATATGCAAATAAATGTATTTTTTAAATAGATTCATGTACATAATATCATAAATTACAATAAAAATATATATTTGTTGATTGTATTATTTAAAATACATATAAAATATTAATTAAATAAAAATATAAAAATATTGCATAAATCAATACCTTCGTAATTACAATATTATTCTGTTTTCATGTATTTTGTGTTATTCATCAAAATATTACTCCTAAATAAATGCAAGTTGAATTAACCAAACACCCAACTCTTTTTATTTTCAAGTGTGTGTTAAAAAAAAATTATGATCTCATTTTCATGGATCCAAATCTGCTGAAATCCCAATACATGAACAGTGTTTCTGGAATTCTTGAAATCCAGAATCCATTCGTTGAACTGTTTCGAGTACGTGCACAGAAAAATTAGCTGTTTCGAGATACGTGCACAGAAAAAGTTGAACGAATGGATTCGGAATTTCAAAATTTCAAAAATACTATTCATGTATTTTGGATTTTAGCTGATCTGAATCCCATTTTCATTGGCAATACAAGCTAGATAAGCCAAATCTTAAGTGGTATTGCATGAAACCAATGTGTGCCAAGTTTGAAAGGAATCAATCACGCATAGAAAGCGACGAAATCATTTGAAATTAGCTACTATCTATCTGCCTTAATTAATTCTAGATTTGGGTGACAAATACAGAGAATCAACTGCAAATGGTTAGGCTTGTTGAGGCAAATTGCAAAGTAATTAACAACTTGATTGGTCACGGGAAACTTAATTTTTACTATATTTTAGGAATAATTTGTATAGTCGTACTCATGTGATTCTTTTTTATTTTTCTTTTTTATTCCTTAGATTTGTAGGAGTGAAGGACAAATTTGACATGATCAGAAGTTATTTTTATATGATGTGACGTGATTAAAATAGTGAAAAACTGTAACGTCACATGAATAGTCACCTCGTTACCACACATAACGTGATCAAAGGTCACGTGACTGATTGAGTATTTAGTTATTGTTTTCAAGTTTTAAGTTAGTTTAAAGAAAGGGTAAATTTCGCTGGAGGTCACTAAACTTTGTCCTTTGTCACGAATTGGAGTCACTCAACTTTGATTTGTCCCTCCATAGCCACTGAACTTTTATTTTGTCCCAATCAAGTCACCCTATAACTTTTCCATCCAAATATTAACGGAATATAACTTTTCCGTTAGTATTTTGGACGGAATGAGCATATTCGGTTAAATTTTTGGACGGAATGAGCATATTCCGTTATAATTTGGATGAAAAAGTTATAGGGTGACTTGATTGGGACAAAATAAAAGTTCAGTGACTATGGAGGGACAAATCAAAGTTGAGTGACCAATTCGTGACAAAGGACAAAGTTTAGTGACCTCCAGCGAAATTTACCCTTAAAGAAAATAATAACAAAATATACTTAAAAAAATAAAAAATAACTATTTAAAAATAAATTATAATTAAAAAATAATGTTGAAAAAATTAATCATGTAACGTGTTACGTGACGTGACCGGGTCAATTTGCATGACGTGACATGACGTGATTAAGATGGTGAAGGACAGTCACATCATGCGACACGCGAGTTATGTCACTATAGACGGATCTACATTCATTCGTATTTGTCGAGAATTTAGGTTTAATTTCCATCTATCACATATTCTGTATTTTAAAATTTTAACCTCCTTTGTCAAGATTTTCTAATTCCGTCCCTACACGTCACATGATTGACACCGTAACACAACGTAATATGCCAGAACTGGTAACGACGCAACTATTTTTTTTTTTACTAAAGAGGTGAGAGAGAGTCGACAATGTCATGATCCTCTAGAAGTTGCAAGGTTAATTCAAGGTTTAGTCCATTGCGTATTTGTAATTATTACATGTGCTCTGTAAGTGGACCAATAATTTAAAATCACATAGGTCATGAGAAAACATTTTCCACAAAATGGCTACAAAGACTATAACACATTTATTGGCCATTTTAATTTGTTTCTAAAATGATAGAAACCTTTGTACATGTGATGTCAGATCAACGCACTTTAAAGGCAATGTCAAGTTTTATGAATCCGAATCTGCTGAAATTCGAGGTCGGTACTGTTCATCTTGAAATCCCTGTAATTCGAATCCAGCCATTGAACTGTTCCGAGATGCGTGTAAGGAAAAGTCAGCTGTTTCGAGATGCGTTCTCGAAAAAAATTCGATGGCTAGATTTCGAATTGCAGATATTTCAGGGTGAACAGTACCTTATCTCTGAATTTCAGCTGATTTATTTTCAAGTTTTAAGCATATTTCACTGGAAAAAGGGTGTTTTGTATATCTTATTTCTGAAGTTTTAGTTGAGATATGAGAAATGATATTTGCTATCATTAATTAATAAATAATAACTAATAAGCATCGCTCAAATAAAGCTGTTGTCTTCATTGGATGGAATCTTTTTATAATTTGTTATCCTATTTACCTAAGAGAGATACATTTTATGCATTTTTTCATAAATTTCATTTTATGCATTTTTTTGGATATTATATGGGTCAACAGGGATTCCAATACTGTCACACCTCCGATCCGGAGGTGCGACAATTCCTACACCATCTATTTACCATTCAATATACATAACATAATGCATTGATCTTTTTATGTATTGTCAATAACATTCATTATTTTTTCCACATCTCAATTTATTTATAGTAATCATCTGAAACCCAAATCCCATACCTTTAGGTGGCCCTGCTGTCAATTATAACCCCAAAAGTGTTTCTCTGTCTTCGTCTACCAAATCTGTGAATCTCACAAGGGAAAACGCGTGAGAAATAATAAATTATTCCTCAGTGTTAATTGCCACTTAGGTTATTTGATTTGAAGAAAATTCATATTCAAAATGAAATCTCCGCACAAGAAACTAACAGTTCATTTCATAATGACGAATGCAAATGCTCAATAACAGTATCCAATTGAACAACAAAAATTACACAAATAAATCAGAACTCTAAGAATCTTATCAGCATAAATGGTTGGGTCAAAATCTTTTAAACCATAAAGTCTGGTAACGTTTAATTTCTTAACTTTACAATTTCTAGTCTGGTAACACTGACGATTACAATAACATGTATATGTCGTGTTATGACTTATACTGTTCTAACTATCCTGATACTTTGTTAACAGAAACAATACATAATCAATATCTCAATACTGTCATTATCAGAAAGAAAATCAATGATAAGACAGTTCTAACTATCCTGGCAATTGGTTAATAGAAACAATACGAAATCAATATCACAATACTGTCATTATCAGAAAGAAAATCATTGATAAGACCGTTACCACAGTTCATTAGTCTTACAATCACAATTCATATTTATTCAATATCCCCTACCCAACTGGTACTAGGTTCAGTTGAGGCCATTCACCATATGCGCATAAGGGTCCTGGAGTAAAGTCTAGTAGCTAGCTAGACTTTACAATATATTAATCATTTTTTTCCACTATATGGAGGTTCAAGGATTACAGTATTCAATATTCAATCAATTCAATCACTGTGGTTTCAATCAATCAGATTTCAATAAGAATCAACCAATCGATAAACAATATCAACATGTCAACAGACTTACCTGTAATTTAGTTTCAATTGTATTGGACTATACATATGATGCAACAGTTCAATCAATGCAGTCAATCAAATATTCAAAATGCACAACGAGTTACTATTTAATTCGTAGTCATGAACCTCACTAATCCAATAACCGCGCACCTGACATCGTAGGACAATCAAGCGAGGTCACCATCACTCTATCACATCTGTCTCTTTCGCAATAATGCCAATATCACGCTAGATGCGCTGAGAGAGATTAAATGAAAGCACCCAACTATTCACCCTCAATTCCCACAAGATATAAATCAACAAGAGAGAAACAAAATAGCAAATTGGAAGAGTTCAGAGAGACACGTAGAGGCAGTAAAAAGAGAAACAAATGAGAAGATAAGAATGAAAATATGCGGGTCCCACATGCCTTATTAAATTAATTCCATTTTACTACTTAAACCCTTAAGTTTCCAATTTTGTCACTACGTCCAAAAATAACTAAAAGAGAACTAATAATATTGCAAGGTTTCAATTATAAATTTTGTATCCATATGATTTCTATCTCAAATGTCTGAATACTAATTTCTAAATATTTTAGAAATTTCAATTTAGTAACATGCACTTTATATCAGTCAATTTGATATTTAGAGTGTATCGTAGTTATTCACTTTGAAATACTTATCATGTTAATTTGTTATGTAAAATGATGCTTCACTTTAAATTTTACCTCTGTATCATGTTAGATGTGATCTCTATATTAAAATTTGCTTGGAGACAAAATTTTACATTTTTTGGAATTTTTTACTATTTATTAAGCCACTTTGAAAATTGCTAATCACATGGTCCAGAATTTGGTTGCACTGTTTTTACTGTTCACCCGGATCAACAATTTTCAAAGTGGCTTAATAAATAGTAATCCAAAAATGTAAAATTTGGCCTCCAAGTAGATTTTAATATGGTTTGAACATCTAACGGTTTAGATCGACTGTTTGGACTTTGAAAATCCGAAAACGACTTAGTTGTACGAGGACCTTGGTGCAAACGTTTTGATATTAGCCACACACACTCTCTCTCTCTCTATATATATATATATATATATTCTTTGAGATGGAAATTTATTGCAGGAAAATGACAATTATAAAGTTACATGTTGGATATTGCCTCCAAGTTGGTCATGCTGAAAAGCTCCTTTTATTAAATTATTATATCTTATTTAAGAGGGAAAAAGGAGGCCAACTCATTTTTTCTTCTAGAGTTTGTCTAATAGTATAAAATACTTGAATTGACGGACCTTATGTTAAAATGTCACTATCACAGAACACAGATGGGCCGGGCCATTAATCCCGGTCCATCTGTGATAGTTGTCACCTCTCTTGTAAATTATAATATATAATTTTCTTTCAAATTGTTTATTACTTTCTCAAAATTGGGAATAAAATACTATGTAAAAAGCTGATTTTTTTAGCAAGTATATATTTATTGTTTTCACTTGTATATTTTTATGGCTAAGGATTCCTTAACATGGGACTAATTTAACAAATTTGTCAATATATAATCTAAAACTTAGCACTCAGAATGTAATATATAAGTTACATATATATATATATAGCTGGGCTATGGTGAGTTGTGAAGTAAGAGGTCATTTTTACTTCACGCTCATATTTTTATTTTGAAAATTGAAACAACCGATCCGAACCGTTCAACATGTTCTCTATATTGAAATGTGCTTAGAGACTAAATTTTATAATTTTTGAAATTTTTTTACTATTTATTAAGCCACTTTGAAAATCGCTGATCCGGTGGTCCAGAAAATTTTACTGTTTTTTACTTGTTTACAGTGGATCAGCGATTTCAAAGTGGCTTAATAAATAGTAAAAAAATTCCAAAAAATGTAAAATTTAGTTTCCAAGCACATTTCAATATTTGAAAATGTTGAGCGGTTCGGATTAGTTGTTTGAATTTTCAAAATAAAAATATGGTGTGAAGTAAAACGTTGTTTTACTTCACAACTCACCATAGCCCAGCTATATATATATATGTAACTATATATTACATTCTGAGTGCTAGTTTTAGATTATATATTGACAAATTTGTTAAATTAGTCCCATGTTAAGGAATCCTTGCCATAAAAATATACAAGTGAAAACAATAAATATATACTTGCTAAAAAAATCACTTTTACATAGTATTTTATTCCCAATTTTGAGAAAGTAATAAACAATTTGAAAGAAATATTATATATTATAATTTACAAGAGAGGTGACAACTATCACAGATGGACCGGGATTAATGGCCCGGCCCATCTGTGTTCTGTGATAGTGACATTTTAACATAAGGTCCGTCAATTCAAGTATTTTATACTATTAGACAAACTCTAGAAGAAAATGAGTTGTCCTCCTTTTTCCCTCTTAATAAGATATAATAATTTATAAAAGGAGCTTTTCAGCATGACCAACTGGAGGCAATATCCAACATGTAACTTTATAATTGTCATTTTCCAGCAATAAATTTCCATCTCAAGAATATATATATAGAGAGAGAGAGAGAGTGTGTGTGCTAATATCAAACGTTTGCACCAAGGTCCTCGTACAACTAAGTCTTTTTCGGATTTTCAAAGTCCAACAGTCGATCTAAACCGTTAGATTTCAAACCATATTAAAATCTACTTGGAGGCCAAATTTTACATTTTTTGGATTACTATTTATTAGCCACTTTGAAAATTGTTGATCCGGTGAACAGTAAAACAGTGCAACCAAATTCTGGACCATGTGATTAGCAATTTTCAAAGTGGCTTAATAATAGTAAAAAATTCCAAAAATGTAAAATTTTGTCTCCAAGCAAATTTTAATATAGAGATCACATCTAACATGATACAGAGGTAAAATTAAAGTGAAGCATCATTTTACATAACAAATTAACATGATAAGTATTTCAAGTGAATAACTACGATACACTCTAATACAAATTGACTGATATAAAGTGCATGTTACTAATTGAAATTTCTAAATATTTAGAAATTAGTATTCAGACATTTGAGATAGAATCATATGGATACAAATTTATAATTGAAACCTTGCATATTATTAGTTCTCTTTTAGTTATTTTTGGACGTAGTGACAAAATTGGAAACTTAAGGGTTTAAGTATAAATGGAATTAATTTAATAAGGCATGTGGGACCCGCATATTTTCATTCTTATCTTCTCATTTGTTTCTCTTTTACTGCCTCTACGTGTCTCTCTGAACTCTTCCAATTGCTATTTGTTTCCTCTTGTTGATTTATCTTTATCTTGTGGGAATTGAGGGTGAATAGTTGGGTGCTTTCATTAATCTCTCTCAGCATCTAGCGTGATATTGGCATTTTGCGAAGAGACAGATGTATAGAGTGATGGTGACCTCGCTTGATTGTCCTACGATGTCAGTGCGCGGTTTATTGATTGTCTGAGGTTCATGACTACGAATTAAATAGTAACTCGTTGTGCATTTTGAATATTTGATTGACTGCATTGATTGAACTGTTGCATCATATGTTAGTCCAATACAATTGAAACTAATGTAAGTCCTGTTGACATGTTGATATTGTTTATCGATTGGTTGATTCTTATTGAAATCTGATTGATTGAAACCACAGTGATTGAATTGATGATTATTGAATACTGTAATCCTTGAACCTCCATATATGGAAAAAAATGATTATATTTGTAAAGTCTAGCTAGCTACTAGACTTTACTCCATACCCTTATGCCATATGGTGAATGGCCTCAACTGAACCTAGTACCAGTTGGGTAGGGATATTGAATAAATATGAATTGTGATTGTAAGACTAATGAACTGTGGTAACGTCTTATCATGATTTTCTTTCTCTGATAATGACAGTATTGTGATATTGATTTCGTATTGTTCTATTAACCAATTGCCAGGATAGTTAGAACTGTCTTATCATTGATTTTCTTTCTGATAATGACAGTATTGAGATATGATTATGTATTGTTCTGTTAACAAAGTATCAGGATAGTTAGAACAGTATAAGTCATAACACGACATATACATGTTATTGTAATCGTCAGTGTTACCAGACTAGAAATTGTAAAGTTAAGAAATTAAACGTTACCAGACTTTATGGTTTAAAATTTTGACCCAACCATTTATGCTGATAAGATTCTTAGAGTTCTGATTTATTTTGTGTATTTTTGTTGTTCAATTGGATACTGTTATTGAGCATTTGCATTCGTCATTATGAATGAACTGTTAGTTTCTTGTGCGGAGATTTCATTTTGAATATGAATTTTCTTCAAATCAAATACCTAAGTGGCAATTAACACTGAGGAATAATTTATTTTCTCACGCGTTTTCCCTTGTGAGATTCACAGATTTGGTAGACGAAGACAGAGAACACTTTGGGGTTATAATTGACAGCAGGGCCACCTAAGGTATGGGATTTGGGTTTCAGATGATTACTATAAATAATTGAGATGTGGAAAAAATAATGAATGTTATTGACAATACATAAAAGATCAATGCATTATGTTTGTATATGAATGGTAATAGATGGTGTAGGATTGTCGCACCCCGATCGGAGGTGTGACAGTATTGGAATCCCTGTTGACCCATATAATCCAAAAAAATGCATAAATAATTTATGAAAAATGCATAAAATGTATCTCTCTTAGGTAAATAGGATAACAAATTATAAAAAAGATTCCATCCAATGAAGACAACAGCTTTATTTGAGCGATGCTTATTAGTTATTATTTATTAATTAATGATAGCAAATATCATTTCTCATATCTCACTAAACTTCAGAAATAAGATATACAAAACACCCTTTTTCCAGTGAAATATGCTTAAACTTGAAAATAATCAGCTGAAATTCATAGATAAGGTACTGTTCACCCTGAAATATCTGCAATTCGAAATCTAGCCATCGAATTTTTTTCGAGAACGCATCTCGAACAGCTGACTTTTCCTTACACGCATCTCGGAACAGTTCAATGGCTGGATTCGAATTACAGGGATTTCAGATGAACAGTACCGACCTCGAATTTCAGCAGATTCGGATTCATAAAACTTGCATTGCCTTTAGAGTGCATTGACTAACATCACATGTACAAAGTTTTCTATCGTTTTAGAAACAAATTAAAATGGCCAATAATGTGTTATAGTCATTGTAGCCATTTTGCGGAAAAATGTTTTCTCATGACCTATGTGATTTTAAATTATTGGTCCACTTACAGAGCACATGTAATATATTAATGAATTAGTAAAAACATTACAAATACGCATGGACTAAACCTTGAATTAACCTTGCAACTTCTAGAAGATCATGACATTGTCGACTCTCTCTCTCTCACCATTTTAGTGAAAAAAATAGTTGCGTTGTTACTAGTTCCGTCCTATACGTCATGTTGCGGTGTCAATCATGTGACTGTCGGGCGGAATTAGAAAATCTTGATAAAGGATTAAAATTTTAAAACAGAATATGTGATGGGTGGAAATTAACCTAAATTCTCGCCAAATACGAATGAATGTAGTCCGTCTATAGTGACGTACTCGTGTGTCGCATGACGTGACTGTCCTCTACCATCTTAATCACGTCATGTCACTCATGCAATTTAACCCGGTCACGTCACGTCACACGTTACATGATCAATTTTTTCAACATTATTCTTAATTATAATTTATTTTAAATAGTTTTTTTTTTAATTTTTAAGTATATTTTGTTATTATTTTCTTTAAGGGTAATTTCGCTGGAGGTCACTAAACTTTGTCCTTTGTCACGAATTGGTCACTCAACTTTGATTTGTCCCTCCATAGTCACTGAACTTTTATTTTGTCCCAATCAAGTCACCCTATAACTTTTTCATCCAAATTATAACGGAATATGCTCATTCCGTCCAAAAATTTAACCGAATATGCTCATTCCGTCCAAAATACTAACGGAAAAGTTATATTCCGTTAATATTTTGGATGGAAAAGTTATAGGGTGACTTGATTGGGACAAAATAAAAGTTCAGTGGCTATGGAGGGACAAATCAAAGTTGAGTGACTCCAATCGTGACAAGGACAAAGTTTAGTGACCTCCAGCGAAATTTACCCTTTCTTTAAACTAACTTAAAACTTGAAAACAATAACTAAATACGCATCAGTCACGTGACCTTTGATCACGTTATGTGTGGTAACGAGGTGACTATTCATGTGACGTGACAGTTTTTCACTATTTTAATCACGTCACATCATATAAAAATAACTTCTGATCATGTCAAATTTGTCCTTCACTCCTACAAATCTAAGGAATAAAAAGAAATAAAAAAGAATCACATGATACGACTATACAAATTATTCCTAAATTATAGTAAAATTAAGTTTCCCGTGACCAATCAAGTTGTTAATTACTTTGCAATTTGCCTCACAACAGCCTAACCATTTGCTTGATTCTCTGTATTTTGTCACCCAATCTAGAATTAATTAAGGCAGATAGATAGTAGCTAATTTCAAATGATTTCGTCGCTTTGTATGCATGATTGATTCCTTTCAAACTTGGCACACGTTGGTTTCATGCAATACCACTTAAGATTTGGCTTATCTTGTATTGCCAATGAAAATGGATTCAGATCAGCTGAAATCCAAAATACATGAATATGTTTCTGAAATTTTAAAATTCCGAATCTACCATTCAACTTTTTCTGTACACGCATCGTCAACAGCTAGTTTTTCTGTGTACGTATCTCGAAACAATTCAACGAATAGATTCTGGATTTCAGGAATTCCAGAAACACTGTTCATGTATTGGGATTTTCAGCAGATTTGGATCCATGAAAATGAGATGAGATCATAATTTTTTTTTAACACACTTGAAAATAAAAAGAGTTGGGTGTTTGGTTAATTCAACTTGCATTTATTTAGGAGTAATATTTTGATGAATAACACAAAATACATGAAACAGAATAATATTGTAATTACGAAGGTATTGATTTATGCAATATTTTTATATTTTATTTAATTAATATTTTATATGTATTTTAAATAATACAATCAACAATATATATATTTTTATTGTAATTTATGATATTATGTACATGAATCTATTTAAAATAATACATTTATTTGCATATTTTTGAGTTTACATCATAAATTATTCTTTATATAACAATTGTTGTTATTCACCGGTTTTTAGTTTACCTTAACATGTAAATGTAATGAGAGAATTTGAATAAGACGAATGATTAAACTAAAATGTGATAATTTAATTTATAATGAATATATTGTGGATACGAAAGTATCTCTATCGAGCCCGTATCGCACAAATTCCTTTGGGCCTAACCATTCTAAGCCCAATAAAAAGTGTGTACATCGAGCCTGGGCCTTTTGTACAAAACACAGCGGCTGAGAAAAGGGATTGAACGGTCCAGAAGGGCAGGGGCTCCTGGTACTAGGAAGGTTGGAGTAAATATTTTTAACAGAATAATTTTGACTTCATGCAGCGCACAAATCATTTGCAGCACGGTTTTAATTCTATAGTCTGTGCGCTGCACGAAGGCAAAACTTCTCTGTTAAATATTTACCCCAAAGAAAGTTTGTTGAGTGATTATTTACTTTATTATTCCTATGTTTTGCACATATTATATATTCACATATCCAACTCTGTGGTTATAATATTTCCTCTGTTTTACTCAATGTGGGAAAAGAAAGAGCAAACAAAACTTGCTAGAAATAAAGAGGAGATTTCTCATGTACCTTTTTGGTGGTTACTGGCATAGGTGCAGCAACAGCTTTAAGAGCAGAGCTGCTTTGGCTACGGGAAGTCTCGAATCCACTCTGATCACGCCTCATTGATCGAACTCGACATGAGCCGAGACACCGAAAAAGGTGCCCTTTCTTTCTTCGAAGCCGAATGTTCTCCTCTAAATAGGGCTTGATCTCTTTCGTCATGATTTTTTCTTGTAGACGCCGTGCATAGCACGCATGCATACTCGCTCCATCACCGCTGGTGATTTAATTTTTTCGCCTCTTTGTTCCTCCTAAATACATTAGATATTCATATTTATTTTGTCTTTTTGTCTCTGTACTTAATTTTTCTATAGAACTACTATTAATACTAAGCATGCTGATTATATATAGTTATTACTATAATTAGTTATAGAAAGAAAAAAAATATATTACTGTTACATTGATCAGATGATCTCTCTTATCTAATTTACACCAGCTTGCCTTTTTTGAACTTACAACAAATTTGATTAATTTTCTAACCAATACCAGATCATGGTATATATATACCAAATGCATCTTCACAACAACAACAACAGCAAAAAATATTTCATAAAAGATTTTCATCTAGTTATCATTTGAAGAAATTCTATGTGGAATGCAGAAACAGTACCTTTCAAGGATCAAGAAGCAAGGAAGGAAGCTCCAAATCTATGAAAATTTGAAAATTTGAATTTTTTTTTCTTCTTTTTAGTCTTTCCTTGATCTCAGCAATAGCATGAAGGCCAAAGGCCTCCTGCCCTGAAAACAAGGACCAACCAAAATACTTGGTGCAAGATAATTTGAAATGTGTTAAATATTATCCTCATTTCACTAATTTGCCCCTGAAATTTGGAGAAATTACCAGATACTCAGGCACTTCGTTTTCAGACGGATCATAGGATGATAGGAGGAAGCTTCAGTTGTAGCCAAGAAAATAAATGTTCAACAAAATTTTAAGCTTCAGTTGCATCTTATTTGAGGCTTGTAAAGGAAGCTAACATCTGATCCACAAAAAAGAAAAAGAGATATAGATAGTTGAATTTTGTCATTGTCAACACAATTGTATTATATAACTTACATATAGTTTTAAAATAATTCTTTGATCTAGTAATAAGACAACATTTTTCATGTATGAGATTGTATGTTGAAATTCAAATGAAAAATCTCTTATAATTAAATATTCATATTTAATTAAAAAAATTACCTTTAGTTTTTCTCAAAAAGAAAAAAAAGGTATAACTTTCTCGAAACAAGGCCTCATTTAGATAAAATGACATTAATATGTTGTATGATCTCAAGAATCAGCATTGATCTAGTGACAAAGGGAATGCTCTCTGTGTTTAACCCAACTTATTAATATATTTTCTATATAAAGATACTATATTAAATTA
>JAJGRW010002434.1:0-34885 GCA_025461045.1 Carex parvula
CGCTGGGTAATAATTGTAAATTAGAAACATTTCAGATTCACTTAAATGATACCCAATCAGAGTTACGAGGTTGGGGTGTCGTAGCTTTCCCAGGGTTTTGATTTCGCATGAAATTGTTGCAACCCATTAAATCTACCCACTGAGAGTCGCTTGATCGCGACTAATACACCTGGAGAAATCTCGGCCTTGTAAGTTGCACCAAAACCACCACTCCCAATGCAATTGCTTGCATTAAAGCTTCCCGTTGCCCGTACCACACTTTCAAAGGTGATCGGAACACCAATCTCAGAAAAAATTTTGACCTCTCTCCTACCCTGCCGCCGCCTAGAAGTGGGCTCATTGCTTTTGGGTGCGCATTTGCGGGTGTATATGAATAGCACAATTAGTGCCAGTAAAACCGATACTATGGCAGTTGCAGAGGTAATGGATGCAATTTCAATTGAACTAAAGCCATTATTGCTTTGTGACATTGACGGGTTCATGGGGGTTGAACTATTGGAGTCCGGGGGATTCCAATCCTGTCCCTGGGAGCCAGAAAAGGAGTACACACGGCAGGATTGAAGATTAGGGTTTCCAATAACGGTGCTACAACTGATTGTGGTGGCATTAGAAGGTAGTGGGCCTGATAAGTTATTAAAAGAGACATTAAAATTGGCCAGAGCAGGCAAACCAGCCAATCCATTAGGGATCTTGCCAGAAAGTTTGTTGTTGTTGAGTAGGAGGGTAGAGAGGTTGTGTAAATTCACCAAGTTACCCGGGATTTGACCAGAGAGAGAGTTGGAGGAGAGGTCCAATACCTCCAGAGATTGCAATACAGATAAATCTGAAGGTATTGATCCAGTAAGGGCGTTGTGGCTCAATAACAACTGCTTTAAGTTTTGTAAATTTGAAACTGAGGATGGGATTTTGCCATATATGCTATTTCTACTCAGGTCAAGAGAGATGAGGCTAACCAACTGGCCGATGCTTTCTGGTATTGTACCGTTGATTTGATTCCCGGCAAGTTCAAGGCACAGTCAGCGAGGTACACATGGTTACCAATTTCAACTGGGATTCCACCAGAGAAAAAATTATTGCTCAGGTTCACAATTAGACCTTTGGTGTTGTTGCAATCAGCCAGAAGACCTAGCCCGAGCTGTCCTGCGAGGCTATTTCCATTGGCCAAAAAGGCATAACTTCTTTCCTTCCCCAATTTCGAACTTGCCAGTGGTAAGATTGAAATTTCACCAGTGAAATTATTTTGCCCAAAATTATGGTACTCACAAGACCAGAACCAAAAGCAAACCGGGCAAGAATTCTATTTGTAAAGTAGTTGTAGTAAGCCGATGCAGAGTCATCATTTGGTAATTTTGGTGAAACACAAGTTCCAGAAACAAAAGTACCAATAGCCCCATAAAACTGATTTTCACTTACATCAAATAAATCCATACATGGCACTGGCAAGTTCTTGCTTATTGTACGGTCAATTTATTTGAACTTAAGTTTAGATACTTCAAATTGGTGCAATTCACCAGCCCATTTGGTATTCCTCCTGAAAATAGATTCTCACCCAGATTGACCATCTCCAAATTATAACAATTGCCCAATCAACCGGTAATATGCCCTCCAGGGTTGCCCTAGGTGCCCAACAAAACCCTAAGTTTGGGCAAATTTACTATACCCTCCGGTATCCCTCCTTGGTAATAATTGAAATCATCAAACATCCGCATAAGATGAAGAATTGGATATCTCCATTCCACTGTACGGGTTTGAAAGGACCGAGAACTGATAACTCATGCACCCACCAAGCTCCGACGGCACGGGTCCACTGAGGCTGTTTCTAGAAACATCCAAAGTTTGGAGATTTTTTCAAACTACCAAGCTCAACTGGTATGATGTCATCCAGTAAATTGGAGAAAACCAGTAAAGATTTCAACTTGCCACATTTGCCAGGTTTGGGGGTATACTACCCAACAAGAAAATTCCCAGACAAATCCAAAACCTCCAGATTAGGGCAATTCAACCCGATTTCTTCCGGAATCGACCCACTTAGGTGATTGAACTGAGCCTCAGCTCTCTCAAGTTCGGAAGTGGTGAGGCACAAACGGGCACAGACCCGTTAAAACGTTGTTAGACAAATCTAGGGTTTTCTAACTTACTGAGCTGGTTAATTTCAGTCGGGATCTCGCCAGATAAGGCATTGGAGTTGATGAAGAAGAATCTGAGCTCTGTCAGAGCTCCAATTGAAGCATCTAGGGTCCCACTGAGCCCGAAAGAGGAGAGACCAAGAAAGGTGACACGGACTGGGGCCCGCAGGAGACACCAGACCAGAGGCATGAGGTTCGGACCAGTCCAGGTTAAAGAGGCGATTGGAGCGGTCGGATGAGATGGCGGATTTAAATCGAAGGAGAGAAGTCCGGTCGTCTGAACTGGAGAGGGAGAGGAAAGAGAGAAAAAGGAAGAGGAGGTGTTTTTAAGGCGGCGCACCATCTGCGGTGGCCGGCGCATTAGAGCGGGAGGCGAAGGTAGAGAGGGAAGGAAAGTAAATAGGGGATTTGAGAGGGGGTTTTCTGCGAGGAAGCGTGCGTGGCCGTCTTCCCCTCTTACTCCGTCTTGGAGCTGACTGGGAGTGCTTTCCTTTCGGATTTTTCCGAATCCAGCCTGCGAAATTTTAATATTTGTGCAACAGTTTTTCTTTATTCATTTTTTGGCAAATTCTTCTATGGGCATAAGGATCTATTTGTAAAATAAGCATATTTTCATTTTCAAAGTTCAAACAGTCGATCCGACCGTTCAACATTTTCTCCATATTACAATGTACTTAGAGGTCAAATTTTACATTTTTTTGAATTTTTTTACTATTTATTAAGATGGGTACAAAATTCAATGGTCTGAATTTGACTAGTTTTGTAAAATACTTAAGATGGGTACAAAATTCAATGGTCTGAATTTTACATTTTTTTGTGGTTTTCAAGATTGTAACAGTGATGTTTGGTTGAGAACTGAGGTTAAGGAGCTTTAACAGTGATGTTTGGTTGAGGACTGAGATTAAAGAGGTATAAATTAGTTATTTTGATGTAGGTTGGTCTAAATTATTTATGTTTAAGTGATGTTTAAATAGTAGAGTAAATTTTGCAAATAGTCATCAACAATAAGTTCAGGACGTAACACAAAATTAAAACACCTAAAAAGATGATTTGGTTTAGATAATTTTAGGCGAGTATCACTTTAGCCCTATGCCTAGGTAGAACATTCCATTTAATACTTGTTTGATGGAATAACTCTAATTTAAACTCCTCATTTTTTTTGGTATCAATCAAAATATGGTGTTAGTAAAGTGCCCATGATAACCGAAGTTTGGTATTAATTTTTTTTTTATCACAGTCTGAGTGCGACAATTCACACTATATCTGTTAGAAGTATGATTCGAACTCTAGTTTTTCTAGAGAAGAACTTATGCACATTACACTGCGCCATACAAGTACATGGTTGGCATTAAATTAATAGACGAAATTGAATGTATATTAACAAGAAGTTGTCTATTTGAAAATATCACCTCAAATTTTCTAATTGAAATATTTACCCATCAAAGTCTTATAAAATAAATTGGTTATCTTCCCATAAAAGACCTTATCTTAGATTAATTGACAAAAATGTCCTTCCCATCCCTCCCTCTTAATCCTACAAACTCTTAATTGAATCCGACATTTTTATTAATATCCAAATTAATTATACTCAGGTTAACTAGGTATTTTTTAAAATGCCCAAACATGTCATTTTTGGCTGGCCGGGATTAAAATTAGGACAGGCCAATAAATAGCCAGTTGGAATTTTTTTTTTGTGTGTTTTAGAATCTATAAATACTCCGTTTTCTCTCTCCTCCCTCTCACAACTCACTCAAACTCCCCAAAAGAGAAAGAGAAGGCGATTTCAAAGACAAAAAGGACAATTTCATAGGCGATTTTCAGGTACTTTTAATATATTTCATTTTTTTATTTTTTTTATTTTTTTATTTTTTTATTTTTTTATTTTTTTATTTTTTTAAAAATTGTCTAGGATTAATATAAATTGTCTAACAAACCGTAGATCTTACCATGACACTCAAACTCGAACTTCGAAAAAAAGAAAGTGAAACCGCACGCAATGGTCGCATATCCATCGCTAGAAATATTTGGACGGGTAAAGTCTGCTTGAAGAGACATTATCTTGTTTTCTTCTACCCAAAGATGTTGAAGAATACATGATCACGGATGATCTGACTATTAAAAACGTTCTTGACGAGAACTTCTGCGATATCGACCCTCCACCTGAATGGGAAGTGTGCCCCGCATGTCTTGTCAAGGAAGATATTGCGGAGATGTTCTTTTGTCATCTCTGTGGCACAGCCGTTCACCCTAAATGTATCGACAAGAATACATATATGGTAAACGACTATCGTTTCCAAATGTGGGAGTGTGTTGTTGCTGCTGTAGGCCTTCGGAGATGACGGGAGAAAGTTCCACTACTCGTAAGCTTTCTCATATGAAAATATACTTCGTAGTAATTTATGTTAGACCAGATTGTAATATTTTATGTTTGGATTTGTAGTATTTTATGTTTGGATTGTTTGATTTTATGTTGTAGACTTAGCATTTTGTTATTGTTGTTTTGTTGTTTATCTATTCGAACAAACCCAATTTATTTTAATATAATTTAGTATAATTAGCATAATTTATTTCATTTTAGTATAATTTAGCATAATTTAGATTATTTTAGTATAATTTGGTGACAAAAAAGATCTAAAAAAATATAAATACTACTATAAAAATAAAATAGCACATATAAAAAAACAAACATAAGATAATCCAAACATTAAATACCAAACATAGTATACCAAATATAAATACTACAAAACAATCAGTTATTAAAAAACGTATGGTTTTAGGTACATTATCGCGCAAGCCCTAATGAAGCCAAAACATATAATGAAAATCACTATCTTTTTTTCCAGAAAATGGCGAAAAGCGAATGCAAAGTAGCTATTTTTCCAATTTATTTACCGCAAACGTGTGTTTAGGTCTTTTTGGCAGGTTTTTGAGAAAGTTGCGCATTTAGGCCAAAAAAGAGCAAAAGTGTCATATTTAGGCAATTTCCGAAGATAACGTCAAAACAGGGCATCATATGGAGCATGCAACACCTCACATGAAGTGCACAAAATGCAAAATGGCAAAAAATACAGAAAATCCGCTAAGTCAGGAAGCCGTGTGGCCTTCTCTATGCCGCATGCGGCATACCCTGATGCTGTACTATCCGTAGACTGTTTCATTGGGATCAGATCATCCACCGTTGATGCTATTTTTGGCAGAATTCTTCTGAAAGGCCGCAATTGCTTCAGCGGCAAGCTTTCATAGCTATTTTTGGCTTCATCTATCGAAACTTGAAGTGCACTCCACGTTTCCACCACCTCCACTACTTCCACTACTCCATCTCTCATATTATGAATGCTATAAATACCTCTCTTGTAATAGGATTTAGTGTGCGTGTTTAATTGTGTTAAGTCCATAGAATCGAGATTAGCAATTCTCATTGCTAGGTTAGGTTAGAGAGTACTTATAGAGAGAAGGGTAGCCATCGGAAGCCAAGCAAGAGAAGAATGCGTCATCTAAGGAGGCAGAGGTTCATTCACTTTCAATTGGGTTGTAATTTATGTTCTCTTTATTTTATTCCTTTTATTTTGCCATGGCCATGAGAAGCTAAACTTCTCATCTCTAGTGTGAGGGTTGTACTCGAATTCTTAATTATGTTTTAGTATAAGTTTATATTTTGTTTATGTTGATTTGAGTTTTCTTCATAATTTAAATCCCTTTTTATTAAGTCCTTGTATACATAGTTCTGTCTACTATATGTCAATGACCCTCCACATACCAATAGGTGTTTAGTCATAGCATCCCGATGTGAGTGGGATAATGCATGTGAATAATATAGACACTTCGGCTAACGAGGCTTGGCAGCTGTTCGAAGACTATGGTTAGAACCCAGTAGGCTCCCTTGGCATGGTAGCGTAAAATTGTACATTTAGATTATATTAGGAAACACTTAGATTAGGTAGGGTATTTGGGATATTTCAACTACGGAGTAGTATAGGAAAATAATATAATTACATACCTAAAATACTTTAGTCTTGGTAGCCTAAAAGCCGATCGCAAGATAAAAAAACCTTTCAAATCGCATAAGCAAAAACCCAGCAAGCCCTACGGGTAGTGACAGTGCCGCATGCAGGGTAGATGTGGGACACTCTAGGCTGCATGCGACAATGACAGTGCCGCATGCGATAGTGACAGTGCTGTATGCGACGTAGAGAGACGTCAAAATTTATACTTTGCATAATTAAGAATGAGAGAACCTGAACCCTAGAGGCCCTCTATTTATTGTTTAATTCTAACCTTAGCACAATTAGCGCTATCACATCAAACTTTTAAAAATCCCCCCGATAACCTAGACTAGTGAAAAATGTTTAAAATTTAATACACTGTCCCTATGGATCGACACCCGAATTATACTTCACGGTAGGATCATGCGTTTGTGATCTGAACATAAGTAGAAATTAGGGTTTATAAATCTTTAAAAGTGGTAGTACCAATTTGGACTCATCAAGCCCAACGACGACCGTTGGGGGTGTAACCCTCATGCCCTGCATCAATCCGATCGCGGAGGTAGGCACTATAGTCGTCATGCAAATAAACAGATGCCATGTCAACCCACAAGAACCAAGACTGGTATCTTAATCTCAGATGTCCCTGGGTCTGTGTAACCTCATATGGCATCTGCCACATCTCCTCTAATCCCGGATGCTCTGTCGTTGATAATGCTCAGTCCAAAACAGACTCCAGTCTCTGCCTAGTGCCGTGTGCTTAGTCCTGTAAGGAACATGTTAGTTGCAATACAAATGTAACAAGTAATATAGTGATATGAAATAATAGAATATATGACTTACTGGTGTAGCCTCTTTATCTCAGACCTCGGCAAATCCGGATCTGCGGGAATCAATGGCACCTTCTCGAACTGACGAAGGACCCAATATGGATAGTGATCTCCACAATCCAGAAGCAGACTAGCGGTCCCCTGTACCACTAGCTATCCCGTTAAACCAGTGTAACCTCTAGCAATCTCTGACTCTCGTACAACGTATCGTACGGAGTCCAGACAACCTCCTATGGAAGTAAAGATAGACATAGAGCTAAAGGATGGTCAGGATGTGTTAGATGTCAATTCTGTTAAGAAAAGGAAACAATCACTTCTTTTTGAATTGTTCATTAGCACAACATATGGTTTTGGATGGGGTTAAGTCAATATCATTTTCACAACTGGAACAACATAGTTGATATTATAGATTTCTCTTAGACATTAGATAAAAATTCTCAAATAACATTCCTAAGTAGTTTTTAGTGCTATTTGCTGGACCATTTGAAAACTGAGAAATGAACTCTTTTTCCAACATACTAGAAATTTTTTTTTCGAACAAATATCTTACTGATTGTGGCATTAATTAATTATTGGTCAGGAATGATCAAGAGGCAGGCACGAGAGCTGATTCTCAGGTGAATGCCAGAAGATATCAAGGACATTCCCCTATAGGTTTGGGATCCAGCAGACACTCAGATGGTGGTCTACCCGCCCCCGGAGGATGAGGATGACGCTTCAAGCAGCACTACCTAAAAGCTTTTAAGCTTATCTTAAGTATTAGATGCTTATTTTGAGTATTCAGTTGTCTTTTGCTGTGTAAGGTCATACTGTTGAACCTTTTGTTTCTCGCTTTTGAACATCTATTATGAGCTGTGATGTTATTCCACAGCTTTATTTTAATTGTAATAGGGACTAGTTTCTTTAATGAAACGGGCACAATGCCTTTTATCAAAAAAAAAAAAAAAATAACATATGGTCATAGTTAATCAATGGAGATTTTAACATACGCTAGCTTATTTACAATCAATGGACTCTATTTAATTTAGGTGATACAAAATTTAAACGAGCAAAATCAGATACTTCTGATTCTTTTGCACTTTTAAATAAAATAGATTTTTTTTTTGTATTGTTCCTTATTAGAATTTACAATATTCAAGTGATTTAGTTTAGTTCTTTCCAGTATTATAAATCTGTCTCTTTGATCCTCGATTTAAACTCAGTGCAATTTTCAATCTCATAAACCAATTAGATTTCGAAAAGTTTGGTATTGAGTTATTCAACTTATGCTGGAATGAATTTCCAATCATCGATACTTTGATAACATTGAAGATTGAAATTGTAAATTATTAGAATAAAAAAAAAACTTGAGGATGAGATGAGAATTTAAAAGCAAAAGGCAAATAAGAATAAAAGGGGATCTTCGATCTCTCATTTTTTGTTTCAACGAAATATGAATTTTTTTTTTTCTTCTTTTTCTGTGAGGAAAGATTGGAGTCGAGCCTTTATCTTTGAGATAGATATTCATGCATTACCGTCTAATAAAAAATTAAGATCAACATGAAAAGCAGTTTTATCACGTTTAAATATTCATACTATTTTTTATTCATATTTTGGCATACGACCTTCTACACATAAAATATTATATTTCACTACCAGATCAAAGACTGGTTCTTAATCTTATCTCATTTTTATTAAAAAAATGGTATTCGGATAATATATTAAGGGGTATATAGCTTGTGCTGACGAAATTTAAAAGAGCCTATGACTTGCACGAAGAAGAAACATTGCTTCTATTTACCAAGTCTAGATTTTTCGATGGGTTGTTTCTTGTCGACAAAGAAAATGATTTGATGAGTCACAATCCACTAATATATACCTTGCATTATGCAAATAAAATTTATATAATGTTCCAAACTTGATAGGAAAAATAAATTGGTCCCTGTTATCTGTATCCACGCGTGTTTTTGTAAAGTGCTCCAATAAAATAAAAGGATGTTGAAGGGTTTGAAAAGGTTGGTGGCTCACATGCATGAATAAGACATAAGACTACTTTTGTTTTGTAAGACTTGTACAACGCTTTATCCTTATAATATATTTTCTTAGTATAAAGATGGAAGTATGGTTTTTTAAATTTTTAATTAAAGTTCATAAAAAACCTCTAGTCTAAATTTCGAATCCGCAACCTCTCGCAAAGAGTAGAACTAGCAACAAGCCAGGTTAAACAAAGTTTGAACTCAATTCGTTATCAACAAGAGCCGAGCCAATCTTTTGGGTTCGAGCCAAAAATAGTGGCTCGGAATCAACTTGTCGTAGCTTGTTATTTTCTTTTTTTGGTTGAAAGTCCTTAGGTAATTGTATTGATTCAAAGAGTTACAAGCGAGCTGTTACATAATATTAGACAACGAAAAACACACATATAGTATGTGCATCCTGTGGACACATATTGCAATGATAGAAATAATAGAAGCCTACTAATTGTTTCCTCTGTACACATATATATCACAACCGAGTAGGCACTGAATCAAAACCAAACCGAGAACTGAATTGACGGACTAGGACAATTACCAGTCAGCCGACAAGACACTGAATCAAATCGGACCAGAAACTGAATCAACCGGCTCAGGACAATCACCAGTAAGCAGAGAGAGAAGAGGAAGCAGGAAGCAACAGAAAACAACACACAAACATCAAACAAAACAAAAATAGAAGGTATACCTACTGTACACAGACGGGATACCACTCACTCTTCCGTCACCGAAGAGGAGAAGGCACCCGCGACTAATCCGTTATTTCAGTCCGACAACCAGCACAATGGGACGAGCTCAGCAAGAGGCGTCATGATTTTTCCTTTTTGTTTTTGCCTCTGTTCACCTTGCATATCGCACCGCTCAAACACCGCTCTTTTATTCTTTTCCAAAATGAGTAATTCCAAAGCGATAGCTTGTTATTTTCATGGGCCAAAAGCCGAAGTTATTAGATAATGCATCAAGCACGCCTCAGATAATAAACAGTACAGATAGCTTCAAATTGGATCGAGTTGAGCTGAGTCGAGCTCAGACTTGATCTAATTCGGACTGAGTCAGAACCAACCATCTCATTTTCAGCTCGGATCAGAAATGCAAAAGTCGAAGGTATTAGATAATGCATCAAGCACGCCTCAAATAATAAACAGTACAGGTAGCTTCAAATTGGATCGAGTTGAGCTGAGTCGAGCTCAGACTTGGTCTAATTCGGACTGAGTCAGAATCAACCATCTCATTTTCAGCTCGGATTAGGAACGAACAAGTTTCTTCTAAGCCGAGTTCGAACGAGCCACTAATTACGAAATTTTTTGCCAGCTCTAATAGAGGATGCCGTTTTCTATCACCAAACCAGAAGCTGATTATTATCTTTATAATATATTGCTGAAAAAAAGATAAGATATTCCCTAATGATTGTCCCCGTATGTTTTAATTAGAAACCGAAAAAAATGATTTGTTATGAATCCTCTGACACAATAATGGATGAAATAAGGAAACTTTTTACTTATAAATAAAAATATTATTTTTTCTGGAAAAAACAAAAAATAGATATATATCATAGGGTATCAATGGCACCCTTTTATCTGTTTACCCGATCCGTACTGTATTCGATAAGACGGGTATGAGTAAGATTTTTTTTTTTTTTGTAAACTTATCGGGTACGGGTACCGGTAAAGGTTTTTTTTCGTTATCTAAACGGATAAAAGTATTGGTAAAGCCTATTTTGTATTCATTACCCGATTGGGTAATTATAAAAAATAAATATACATATATATATATAGAGATAGAGAGAGAGAGAGAGTGGCTAATATCAAAACGTTTGCACCAAGGTCCTCGTGCAACCAAGTCGTTTTTGAATTTTCAAAGTCCAAACAGTCGATCCAAACCGTTAGATGTTCAATCTGTATTAAAATCTGCTTGGAGACCAAATTTTACATTTTTTTGAATTTTTTTACTATTTATTAAGCCACTTTGAAAATTGCTGATCCGAGTGAACAGTAAAAACAGTGCAACCAAATTTTGGACCATGTGATCAGTAATTTTCAAAGTGGCTTAATAAATAGTAAAAAAATTCCAAAAAATGTAAAATTTGGTCTCCAAGCAGATTTTAATATAGAGATCAACTCTAACAGTTTAGATCGATTGTTTGGACTTTGAAAATCCAAAAACGACTTAGTTGCACGAGGACCTTGGTGCAAACGTTTTGATATTAACCACTCTCTCTCTCTCTCCCGAAATTTTTATTTATAAACATTTAAAAAAAATAAACCAAATAACCATCGTTTGGTGGGACTTAGATTGTTAGCACGGCCGCACCGGCATTCTGTGGACCCATTTCAGTAGGGCCGCAGAATGTCGATTTTTTTTTTAAACTTTGAGATATCTTAGGTGCCTCGATACAGATGCAAAGTTCATAAACATAGTATTAAAAAATCTCATGGATTCATAAAAGGGGTCAAAGCTCATGGTCAAAGCTCTACTCATAGTATTAAAAAATAAAAAACTTTGTATGATGCGCGTGGTGCCTTTTATAACACAAAAAAAAAATCATTGCACAGCTCAAGTTCACTGCTGTTTTTTGTTTGCTTCTGAATTTACATGGTTCTTAGGCACAGAAATAAATCTTCAAAAGTCATAAAAATTGACAAGGTTATAGTTTGAACTCTCCTCTTTAAATCCATATAAAGAATACAATTTTTGGTGTAGCCAATTGTCGGAAAAGGATCTTCAAAGTTTAGCAAAACAGAAAACTGCCGCTCCATTTACTAGCAAGCACCTTTACACGAAAATACAAATTTGACATAGCCCTGAATTGAGTTTATCAAAATTGTTGCGCAGGCATATAAATCATGACTAAACAAATATTTTCACACAAAGAATACAAAATTTGGTGTAACCAATTGGCAGGAATTGACCTTCAAAGATCGACAATCAGAAAAATAGAAAACTGCTGAATGCTGTTTTAAAACATTAATGGAGCCTTGTACGTTACACCTTAAATTCTCAAATTTTTATGTCTTATAGAACAAACAATAAGGAACAACTTGTATAAATTTCAACTTGGAATGATAAACCGATGAAGAGAAATCCAAATCACAAGGTTAAAATCATGCCATCATATGATCAAATCCCATGAAAAAGGAGTTGTTGCTGTTGACTTAAAGCAGTGTCGAAAGCTGACAAGAGTTCATCTTCTACAAATCCAATTCACAAAAAAATCAAGTCAAAGCCATGAAGAACATGAAGGCAGCAGTAGCTAGAGGCCCTCAGTCCAGATCTTAAAGGCCCAAAGCAAACCAAACAGACCCTTCCGACAAAAGAAATCATAAGCGCAGTCCTTGGACATTTACAAATCAGTCCCTGGCGTCTTATAAACTTCTCAAACAAGTCCCTCGAAGCCCAAATTGCTCTCTAAACTCTGTCAAAAACCCAAATCACAGATTCCAGTCCCTCCAGCTTTGCAAATAGGCCCCTGGAAAGTATAAAACTTCACAAATAAGCCCCTTTTCAGTCCCTTTAGCCATAACTTCTTCATTTGAAGTCCAAATTGACTCAAACCACCTTCAAATGAACCCAAACTAAATCCTCTATACTCCTAAACTAAAATTGAATATGTTCAAACATCATCCAAGTCCTGAAATAACCAAAATACCCCTTTCTTTGAATTTAAATGATTTTATTCATTAACAAAATGTAAATAAAGCATGTCATGAACAAAATATGAATAAAGTATGTATATATATATTTTAAACATCAAATAGTTTCTCAAGATATGATAAACATTATTTTAACATAAAATCACATCAATTGCACATACACATACATGCACACCCACATGTCCAAATAAAGAGAACTAACCAAACCAAATCCAAAGTCATGAGTCCCCTTTTAGCCCTATTATTCAATTTACAAAGGTAGACACAAATTCCGGAATGAACGAGGTGTTCAGTATCGCTTGAAAGGGTCATCTGATATAATTAACACGGGGGGTTTGCGCCCGCTGGGAGTTAAACCCCCACAATCATTAAACTCTCTCGACAGACTAATCATAAATAGTAGGTCTATCGAGGGTGAACCAGAAAGAACAACAGGAAGAAATAAGTGTTTCAAGTTCGGTGTTCTCTTCATACCTTGAAAACAGAGATCATTGAACCCTGAGATATTTCACACATATGCACACACCTTCCCTCTCGTGCAACTTTCTGCGCCCTACACCATGCTCCTGGTGGTGAGTGCCATCTACTGGTGCACTTGGAAATGTAGAAATTCAGTCTGTTTTGAGATACACCTCTTCCTTCAGTTAGAAATATTGTATTACTGACTTGCTCCATGTTATATTATTGGACAAGCAATAAAGCTAGAAGGATGGCACCTCATGATTTGGCAGCAAAATTGATGCCAGAACATTTAGACATGGTTCCTCTGCAGACCATGTCTCACAGCCCTATACTAACCTTAGGACATGAGACTGGTACCAGTTCCACACTGGTATCAGACAAAGAGAGAGAGAGAGAGATGCTAGTATCAGTTATGCCCTACTGGTACCAGACTTTGAGAATGTTACTTGTACCAATTCCATCCCAGTACCCATGATGATAGAGGGATTTTGACAGCAATGATGGATCACTACTTTTTGCTTTATTTTACGAGTTTGCTTTTACGGAGTTTTTATTTTTATTTTTAGGAGAAGCTCTTAGGCGTTGTATATTAAAAATAATAGAGTTTGGTTACATATTACAAACCAGCCAAGATAAAAATAAGATAGGAATAAAAGAAAGTAAGTGTTTGCTTGATGGAAATATGAAATCTCAGATAAAAGCAACACATAAACATAATTCTAGAGCCCCTTTACAAGAGCTCTGAACCTGGATCCCAGCAGAACATTTTGCTTTATTTTACAAGTTTTCTTTTACTGAGTTGTAATAAAGTTGTTGAGGTATACCCTCCTCTCATGTTGACACTGGGTATATCAAACTGTTTTGTTGCTATTTTTTGTTTCAAAACTAGTTGTCTTGTAATAAGGGTTTAGGGAAAGTTGAGTTTTGATGCAAAGTCAAGGATGGAATCCTTGTGTGCTGAAATCTAGACACAGGCTCTCTGATGGGTCAGTCAGTCAGAATTTCAGTGTCTGATTAAGGATGCCGGGTGTATTTGTTGAGAGAAATACTAGCATCAGGGTTTTCAATAGCTAATTCAGGGTAGTTAGATTGTTTTTAGTTTTCTGTATATGTAAGAACCTTTTTAATTGCAATGGAAGGACTTATGCCTATTTTTTTTTTTTAAATATCGAACGGGTCTCATAAAATTGAAATTGAGGATGGATTTGTAGGAATAAAGATAATCTTACACTGTTTAATAAATAATTGATTTTTTTAGGAAAAGCACGCAGGCAAAGAAATAATTGTTAAAATTACAAAAGGTACTGTGAATGCATAGATAATCAAGTGTAAAATTGGCCTCGTCCAATATTCGGATGCATGAATTTCTAATTTGAAAACTATTAACTTTTCGTGCTATGAATTAACTCGAATTATTTTGGTGCTGCAAATTATTACAATTTTCTTATGCTTAACTTAGAATTTTGAATCCAATCAATTAACTCGATTGTGGGTGTTGATCGAGCAATATCTGGGTATAAAAAATTTAACCGTTAGTCACTCCGTACAAAATTGCGAGCCCAATATGAACAAAATAAATTGATTGCTGTAGATAAATGTCGGTGTATTGATCTTTTATTCTTCTGAATCTTTTACGACAATAATATTAAGAATTAACAAACTTCGCACGTGCAAAAACACATACAAAGAATCTTTTTTTATTTGAATTTGAATTTACACGATAATTGAGAATCATTCTTTTATTTAAAAAATCAATGTTTTATGTGCGTATCTTAGATAATTAAGTGGTTTTGAAATTCTTCGCAGAGAGTAAGAGAAAATGTTGAAATCAAGATTTATTATTCATCTTTTTGATTGATTGAATTGTACAATACTCGTTTACCCATATATATAGGAAACGGTTTTACATCATCTTAACATCTTCTCTAATTACAATTGTAACCCTCTAACAACCAATTAGTGATACTGTTACAACTAACCACTATGCTTAACTAACTAACTAACTAACTTTGTTAAGTTGTTGACTTTGACTTGGCTGTTGAGAAGATGGGTTTGACTTTGCTGCTGGCTGCTGTTCCAGAGAGGTATCCATGATATCTCTATTAGGTTTGACCTTCAATTTTAAAAAAATACAATAATTTATAGCTTCGAATCCTATTATATAATTTAGCATATTAGAAAGAAGGCCCTAATCATAAGTAGTGCTCAAAACAAAACAAAATGACCCGACTGAAGGAAATAAAGGAAACATACATCGGTAACCAAATTTACAAGCTATTTTAGTTATTTTACGTGCTTCTCAGTCAAACTAGAAAAATATTTATTGAAGAAAAAAAATTTAAATTTAAAATAAGGCAATACCTCTAAAAAAAGGTTTATGGACATTATTCAGAAACCAATAAATTATTTCTTGAAACTAAAATTATAGGTACAATAGAAAATATTATGATTAGAGGCATGAATTTTTGTGTAGAAAAGTACAAATGATAATATAATTCTTAAGTATAGTGACAACTTAATGATTCGGAAAAGGTTTGGCGGAATAAAAAATTCGTGATTCGGGTAATTCAGATATAAATTGAAAATAATCTGGAATTATATATTGAAAGAAAAAAAAAATCTCACGTGAGAGCAAAAAAAAAATTCCCACACGATAAAAAAAAAAAAAGTTTCGTAAAACATTCATGAATAATTAGTAAAATTCGGAAAACCAAATAACACGCAGATTAATTCGCCAATAGTTCAAATCCGAATTATTCGTAAATAATTTGCAAAAAAAATCACGCATCTTATTACTATGTTCATAAGTGCTTCGTTACATTACAGACACATCAACCCGGTCAAAGATCAAGTCACCAATTCACTTGTTGAATTAGCGGGTGAACTGGCTGAACCGTTGTTTTTCAAAGAACAAAAGAGTAATATTTCTACTGCAATCTGTAATTATAAGCTGGGAAAATATCGATGTATATCTTTAACATTCTTAAAGACAAGGATCACTTGTCATGTAATCACTAGAATTGAAATAATTTCAATTAAGAAGTATTTATTTCAATTAAAAATGAAAACAAGAGAAATTATATTCTACATTTCTTCCATATTTTAAAAATTCATAGGACGATATGTTCACAAAACATTTCAATATATATGTTAAGCATAGTATACTAAAAAATTAGGGTAAATTTCGCTGGAGGTCACTAAACTTTGTCATTTGTCACAAATTAGTCACTCAATTTTGATTTGTCCCTTTTTAGTCACTCAACGTTGTCATTTGTCCAAATCAAGTCACTTTATATTTTTCCGTCCAAAATACAAACGGAATATTCTCATTCCGTTAGTATTTTGGACGGAACTAGTATAATCCGTTAATATTTTGGACGGAATGAGAATATTCCGTTAGCATTTTGGACGGAAAAATATTAAGTGATTGATTGAGACAAATGACAAAAGTTGAGTAACTAGAAAGGGACAAATCAAACTTGAGTGACCAATTCGTGACAAATGACAAAGTTGAGTGACCTCCAGCGAAATTTACCTAAAAAATTAATTAACTTTTATCTAAAAGAAATAAAATTTCAAGATATAATTAAATGACTTTTATCTATATGGGATCAACATCATTGACTTACTTTTAAATAAAAATAGCGTTCATAATTTTTTCAACTACAGATCCTACACATATTAGACAGATCACGACACTTCCGATCTATAATCAATTATATATTGTAACTTGAAATCATCAAACAGTATTTCATTTAGGCGGTATATAAATATTATGCATTTATTGCAAAAAAAATATATACAAAAACATAACTGACTACAATAAATAGTTTATAAAATACAAAATATTAACCAACAAATAATAACATGATCAAATTCTCAAGTCAAATATGAAACAATAGTAACCTGGAATTGTTTTGATATTTTGAGTTGAGCTCCCCTATGACCCAGCGTATAACGAGTCAGCAATAATAACAATTCAACTCCTGATCTTTGACCATTGATTAGTTAGTTTATGATTTGAAGTTATTGTAAACAACTTGTTCGTTATAGCACGTCAGACTATGCAATCATACAGTGTCCGTCCAAAATTAGTTGACGTAATAAGATGGATAATGATTTCGTCCCCTATCATTCCTCCCAATTCAGTCAACGACTTGTTTTTTTCATAACTATCACTGGAAGCATCCAGTGCACTCTATCTTCCACAGCCTCCCTTATCCCTCGTGATTTTCCCTCCCGTCACTCTCTCAATCAGCATCCCTGGCCACCCACCTAGTTCTCTCCCTCCTCTCTCTCTCTCTTTTTTTGAAAATACTTGGTAGCAGCTACCAAGCTTCCCTCCTCTCTCTCTCTCTCTCTCTCTCTCTCTCTCTCTCTTTATCTCTCTCTCAGCGTTTTAGAGCTATTGCCTCACCTCTCTCGTGTCAGCGCGCCACCGCACCACCGCCTCTCTTCTCTCTCGCTCAAAGACCTCTCCCATTGCTAACCCGTTCGATCCCCCTTCCTCTCTCTCTCTGCCTGGATCAGCTTCGGACTTCCCGGCCTGGCCGAGAAGCGTAAAAGAAGGCAAGGCGGAATTCAAGGTGAGCGCGGAGCATAGTTTCCGATCCGATGAGGTCCCTCCAAGGAACGTGTGTACGGTTATAACGAGTTTAAGAAGCACTCTGGACCGTCAATCTGGCAGCTGGTACGGTACTGGTATAAACCCTAATAATACCCTGTAGAACTTCTGTTGTATACTTGTATGTAATGAATCTCACCTTGTAGAACTATATAAACTTGATGTACTATCATCTTGATTTGTACTGGCACTGGGTACTGCTGTATCAGTACCAATTGTATCATCTACCGGAAAATGCTAATCATCTTTAATAAAAACTAATTCCAGCAAGAAAGATGGTAAGGCGATTCTGGCACCGAAACTGCAAACTCCAAAGACACCACATGTGAAGCTACGTCCACCACGTCCATCACGTCCACTTATCAACATAAACATATTGCAACAGTGCTTTTCCAAGAATTGCTGTCTATGCTGCGTAAAACTGGAATTGCTGTCGATATTTTAACCTATCTCTAAGAGGCGAGAAGCCGAGAACCTCAATTGTCATACAGTGTATACATGAACGCAACCATAGAAGAACCAGAAACCCTATTAGCGATACATACTCATCTTCACCAAAAAAATATCTTCCGACCCAATCCAAGCTCAGAGATCTGAACCTCATCGGACGGTTATTATCTTTCCAAAACCTTCAACGATGAGGATCTCTTACGAGTTCCTACAAATTGCCGACACCTCTTATTTCTAAAACCCTACGCCCTTTTGTTTGCATTACGAGATCCTTAATCCCCTCATTTCAAGCCAAAATCGAGTGGGGTTTTACCGACAGAAGCGAAGAGGTACTCTTTCTATCTAGCCATGAATTCAAAGCATTTGATCTTAATTGATCTCGATTCAAAAGCAGTGTCTTTATCGATTTTGGCGTTTACCTCCTTTTGTTTATATAACAACCCTTATAGGAGTATTGGATCGTTCAAGTCCTAGGTTTTTTTTTTCAATTAGATATTAAATAGTATTTGTTTTATACCTCTTATCATACAGCTGAGCTATAATATTAGTTATATTATTGAGCTGCTATTCTGATCCAAAGGGTTTCTCTTGGTTTTTGGCAATAGAACGTAAAATGCGAATTCACTTTAGATAAACCCCAATTCATTGAATGGTAAAATTGTTTCAACTTACTAGGAAGGAAGTAAAATAAGAAAGCTTAAGAAAGGATCCTTGATATTTCTATCACTAGCACCAAAATATGACCTCAGTGAAAAGAAAGGATAGGCGTACCTGATCTGTTTGCTAACATCTGAAAGTCAAATCCTTGATATTTCCAATGTTATTCTGCTGATGGTATTGTTGTTGTTGTAATTACAGGTTAATACCATGGCTTTTGCTAATAAAATTGGAAATCTTATAAAACAGTCAGTTTCTACCAGTCCATCACTGTATCAGTCGATCAGATGCATGTCATCTTCTAAACTATTTGTTGGAGGTATTATTTTGTCATATTTATCCTGAACTAAATATCATATTTTTCTAAAGTTCGGTCCAGACAACCTGTTATAATCAAATTGCTTGTTTAAAAAGTTTTGTATTTCCTTCCGTTACCATTTTGCAGGTCTTTCATACGGAACTGATGAACAGGGATTGAAAGATGCTTTCAGCCACTACGGTGAAGTTGTTGAAGGTATAATATGCTATATCTAACTTTTCTGTTAGGCTATCTCTGGCATTTCATTACAAGGGTATGTATAAGCAGTATGTGCCATTTATCCTTTAGTTTAGTATTTATGCAAGGTTAAGGTATTGTTTTGGACTGGTATTAAGCAGGGCATGAAAAATATGTTACATTTGGTATTCTATGCCTTGAGCATTTCTTCCTGACTTGAACAGAATTATATAATTACAAAGAGGGATAAAAGATGAATTCTAGAATTGTGTTCTTTTCTCTTGCAACTGATTCCCTGTAATAAATTTATCTTTTCTTTCTGATCTCAGTCAGAGTGATCCTAGACAGAGAAACGGGTAGGTCGAGGGGGTTCGGCTTTGTGACTTACACCTCCGCTGAAGAGGCACAAGCTGCCATTACTGCTATGGATGGGAAGGTATTTCATTGCTACTGCAAAAATAGACTTCATTTTCTTTTCCAAATGGATCACCTGTTTTTTTAGTTCTATGCAAACTTAGGTAGTTTCAACCATGGTTCTGTGTACACCAATATCATGCTAATCAAGTGGAGCATCAGTATGTAACCGCTGCTGCTGTATTTTTATGATCTTGACATTGGCATCTCTCTCTCCCCCTTTCACACACACACACAGAGTCCACAGTAAAGTCTAACTGAAGTTACTTTCTAGGACCTTCATGGCCGCATGGTAAGAGTGAATACCGCCAATGACCGTGGTGGCTCCGGTGGTGGTGGTGGATATGGCGGTGGCCAAGGTGGTTATGGAGGTGGCGGCTATGGCGGCGGCCAAGGTGGTTATGGAGGTGGCGGATATGGAGCTGGTGGTGGCAGATATGGCGGAGGCCGAGGTGGATATGGTGGTGGACAAGGTGGATACGGTGGCGGTGGCGGTGGCGGGGGATACGGTGGCAACAGTGCCATGGATGGAAGTGGTGGTAATTTCGGTGCAGGTTTTGGCACTAGTGATAACTCTTTTGGAGATGATTTGGACGACCAGCCTGACTATGCCAACAAGAGAGGATAAGTGGCTCAGTATCAACCTTGTGGTATTATGCTTTTGCAGTAGATTTTGTGGTGGTTAGTTTTGTTATGTTTTTTATGCTTTCTCTAGACAATATTTGCACATGAGCCCTCCAAAGACTTATAAGGGTGCTGTGGTGTTATATTGTGCTGCTAAATAATTTAAAGTCAATAGGATGATAATACACTTGATTGCTGAATTTGTCACCATTGTTTTGGTTTGAATTTGATAGTTAGTGGTAGATCCAAGATCAAAATTAGTCACTTTACTTTCTCCTTCTCTCCTCTCCTTTTTTTTTTTCCCCCGATTTTCCTAAATATCCTACCTGTACAAACTTCTATTAGAATTGTTATGGTAGATTGGTAGCCTCTTCGCTTACTGTACCTCAAACAGAAACTAAAAGAAAATGTATACAACGTAAAGAGGGTACTTTTGCCAAATAATAATAATACACGGCAAATCCTTGGTTTGAATATGAATTTACTGTGATTATTCATCCGTTTTTTTGCCGTTTTTTGAAATAATAATACACGGCAAATCCTCGGTGACCACTTTGCAGTTTTTTGCCGTTTTTTGAAATTCAAAATTGCCAAAAAATAAAGGGAAGAGTCTCAAAATTTGAGTTAAAGTTTCCGATTAAGATTTTCATTTTTATTTTTCGATCTAACTAGCTCAGTAAATTGGTTATATAATGAACTTGTAGAATCTCAATTTTTACTATTTTTGAAATTTTTTTACTATTTTTTATGATTTATGAAAGATGGCACAAAATCGGCCTAATTTAGCGTATTTAGTAAAATTATCGTAATTAGCATAATTTAACGTAATTTAGCATATTTTAATGTAATTTAACATAGTTTTAAGTAATTTAGTGTATTTTAGTATAATTATGCTAATTATATATCAAAAGAAATAATTTAACAAATATTTAAAAAAAAAATGACTGGTTTGAATTTTTTTAAAAATAGTCACAAAACTTGGACAATTCTGTATTTTGTATTTAATGTTAGATATTAATAATGCTTTAGATGCTGATTACTGTTCTCTGATTCAGACCCATCTTCTCTCTTCTTCACTTGCTAGTCACACTATGGCTACTTGCTCCACTTGTTCTAGTTAACTGTTGTTATATAGTTATCTGCTATTTTGTAATATGCTGCTAAAACTCTATTATCCTGTTATACTCTATTTTAGATACCCTAGTCAATTATCTGCTGTTTGTTGGGTTTAGTTGTAGTTGATTAGGATATTTTGTACAATGGAATTTATAAATTCCATTGGTTATTGAATGAACTGTTTTTGTTTCCATATGAAACTGATGGGGGTTATCCACTTTTGTCAAAAGATAAAAAAAGATCGTGAAAGTGAACATTGGATAAACAGAGCTGTACAATTTCTCAAACGATATCTGATGTTGTCTCCCGAGTGGATAAGACGATGGACGAAATTAATTTAAAGAATCCGATACATTATCTATACAATAAACATGTAGATAAAAGAAAAAAATAAAGAGCAATTGATTGAATCATTTGATTGCAGCACATGCATGCCATACAATTTACAAAAGGTTCCTCCAAAGTCCACTGAAACGATACAATAACATTTACAAAGGGAATTCAAAATCACCTCGTAGCTCTTTGCTTTAGAAAATAAACTTTCAAAAAGCATTATCCATAGTTTATTCCTCGATCGCGTAACTTTCAATAAAGCTATAATGGTTAAAAAATGTAGTACGTGGAAACTACAACAAAGTCTTTATTCAATTTAGTCCTATCAAATTAGATCAAACACTAAACATCAACATCTCTCTATATATTAAATAATTAAGGCGCATGGTTACAAATTTAGGTTGAGCACAGTAATTAACATTGCAAGTTTCTAGATTTGGATAGATGTAAAAGTTCAATATAAGAAGTGTCTATATGTGAGCATAAATGAGAATCCAACGATTTCATAGCAAAAGAAGAGAAAAAGTCTTATTTATTAAAAACAAACTTCTGTGAATTTTAGCATTAATAATTTCGCTTTATTTTTTGAAAAAGTTTTGGATTGCTTTAAATTTAGGATATGCTATGTTAGAAAGATATATTGTATGGAATATTCATTAGGAATCCAAAACTCGAAGTATGTATATTGAGAAATTTGGGAACGTGCAAGAAAATGCCTGTGGCAAATCTGGCACGAGCAAAACGTTTCGACTACGTTGCCTTGACCTACCTCAGCCCTCTGTTCCCTGAAGGCGGTTTGGATGTGTAACAAGCTCATGTTTCTTTGGTACAATTTATCTCCATTATCCTATGTAATAGGTTTACACATCGTGCTTTCTGTGTACTTTTAATAATCTGGGATATTAATGTATGTCTACGGGCCTTCACTCAAAAAAAAAAAAAAAAAAAAAAAAAAAAAACTTAAAAAAAGTGTGTAGTCCGCCTCTGCTGTGCGAAGAGTTGTTAACTCGGGTCAAATCGCTTTATACCTGCCATATGAGCGCATAATAGAAAGTAATATTATATATTGATATAAAAACTTACGATAAGTTCAACAAAGCTGGAATAGCTCAGTTGGTTAGAGCGTGTGGCTGTTAACCACAAGGTCGGAGGTTCAAGCCCTCCTTCTAGCGCTTTTATTTTTTAAGAGAAATTATAACACCTTTTTCGTTTTTCCATTTAGTGTTTGGAAGAAATTATACTTGAAAATATTACGGGATCTTCAAGCCCTCCTTCTAGCGCCTTTTATACTTGAAAATATTGCGGGATCTTTTATTATCTTTTTTAGAGAAATTATAATACTATTTTCGTTTTTTCATTTAGTTTTTAGAAGAAATTATACTTGAAAATATTGCGGGATCTTCTATTAATTTTTATACTGAAAGTACTCGATTGGCTAAGTTGTATTTTATTTTGGTCAGAAGTGCTGGACGAACTATTTCGCTTTTAGTCCTTAACATTTGGAGGATTTATACGTGAAGATCTTGCAGATTTCTGTTAATATTTTACTTAAGCACTATCAAACAGGTAATAATATTTACATAAATGTGTTGTTTGAATACTTACTTTACAGAAAATATTGCACAAAAAATCGCTGCTTTATTTTTTTTGGACCCCATATGATACGTCCTACTCGGGAGAGTAGGCTGTATGTGATGAAAGTAATCGGGTTGGGCTCGTCTTGCCTCGGGGTGGCAGGCTGAGATTAGTGAAGTCGATTCCCGAAGTGAGAATGATTGTGGTTATGAGATATTCGAACTCTACCCTGTATGATATCTCGCTTTAGGTAGGCAAAAATTCGACCCATGTTCAATAAGGCATCTTGCTTTAAATAGGTCGTCCCCTAATCGTTATTCCGCGTTATCAGAGCGGTTAGAGGAGATCGCATATGAGCGGTTATTGGGCGAGACTGAGTTGGGCCTTATTGGGCTTAGTTGTTGATGGATCCCGGGCTCTTCATATTGATCTCGGGTTGGCCCTTGAAGGGGGTCCGAATCCTAATCTATTCATGGCCCGTAAGGATCGTGAGGACCCTTGGAACATGGCCCTACCACATATTTGGGTTTCCCAGTCAATACTTTGCTATCAAAAGAGTTCCTTTCAACTTTCGAAGATACCACCAATAATAAAAGAGAACTTCTCACTCAACAAAAACATAAAACTAATCTTTAGTATAGTGATTTAGACAATATTCATGTGAATATTGCATGTTCGAAATTCAGATTGGAGTCTTTTATGAATATAAAATTTTGAAATTTGAAAAATTAAGCCTTCATTTTTCTCTTTAAAAACTCAACAAAAACTACTCGAAATATCTTTTTGAATAAAACCGGAGAGAACCTTGATGATCCAGGGTTCAAATGTGCATAAGAAAATGTTGACCTCAAAAATGGACAAATATACATTAGAAGGTATTTTTATTGTACATGTACTAGCTAAGCTTTTTTAAATATCTCGCGCAGAAAACTTATAGCAGAGCTGCTACCCTTTTAATCGCCTCGCCTCTCTATTTCTACATTAGAACAAGAGCTTATATGAAGCTGCAAAATAAGTCATTCTGATTATCATTTACAACAAGAGCTGCTATCCTTTTTAAGTGATTTTCTATCTCTCTCTCACTTCTCCTTCTCTTTCTATCCATCCATCCATCCAACAACATTATATATTGGATCACAACAGTCACATAGTATTTGAGATATAAAACATTAGATTTGCTCTTTCTGCCTTCCTTCCGATAACCTCTGTCCCCCTTTCTCTTCGGCCAAAGGTGCGGGTAGAGGAACCAACAACCATCTTGGTTGTGCCCCTTCCTTTTGCAATTCTCGCATCTAGTTGTTGTGATTACTCCTCGCATCTCCCCCTTGTTTTTAGGGTTCCGGTTGTGCAGTTGTGCACTGAGAAGGCTTGGCATTCCGATCAAGAGGTGGTTTGCAGATTCATACACTTACAATTCTCTTCTCGCTGTATCATGGCTACTACACTCATAAGGGTAGGCAGTTCCTTTGATAACTGTAATTTATCTGTCTTATTGAGTTCTTCTAAATGACAATTTCACAAAATTTTATTAATTAACAATAAAACTAAGTTAAAATAAATTTATTTGAAAAGTTTGATGAATTAAATTAATCATTTTTAATAATTACAAGTATATGCACATAACTTTTATGAAAACACAAAATTATCCACAAAATTCCGATTAATCAGCCGTATACCAATTAATCACTTAACGGTACTCCGTCCATCCAATTATTTACAACACCGGTAAAGACTAACATGGAACGGGGTTACTTTGATGATAGTATTTGATGTCATCCCCTTCTACATAGTCAAGAGGATTGTAAACTGAGCAAGCAAACAATAGCTCGTGTGAATCTGTAGAAGGGGATGAATTCAACATAGGCTTCAAACCTCAAAATCAAGCCACTGATGTATAAACTAGTGTAAATCACATTACCACATCATAAAACCAGATTTCGAAAGCCTTTTTTGTATTACAAATGACAGTGACTCTCTCTATATATATTTTTCATTTTGTACGAGTTATCAACTGAACAAAATTATAGATATTATATCTACTCGAGCTTTCTCCTAAACTATATCTGAGCAACGAGGTGTATAATTCACACAAACTTAATATCCTTCAAAAAAATGCATTGTTAAGAACCAGTTCACAAACAAAAGTGCAAGGAGGGGATCTAAAATGAAACAAATTATTTTATCAAAAGGGAAATAGTAATTACATTGAACCGCCACAAGAAACTGCGAGTTCCGAGATACTCGCTGCTCATTTTTATGAAACATATTGTTTCTTTTCCAGGCAATTGGTACATACCATTGATGTGAAGAAAAAAGCCTAAAAACAGAACAACTTTCGCCAGATGCTTATTGACTAAATTTCAAAAAAGGCAATGAAGGGCAAAACAGAAAGTAAATGTGTTTTTTTAGCACATCTAGCCAGTTAGAGCAGATGCTCCTGATATAATCTCAATCAGCTCGGTTGTGATCGATGCTTGACGGGTCCTGCAACAACATATATTTTTTTAGGACAGGAAATGACAGCATGCACAAACATTGAATTCTATTTGGTTAGATGCAATTTGCTTGCTATTAATTTTGGTCCATACATAAGATTAGGAATTATTAGTTTCATTATCAACCAATAGTTTCTAGCACTTTTGGTTCTTCCTTGGCATCTTATGGACAAAATAAAGCCCAATTGCTTTATCAACTCCACACAAAACAAAATACCGAATAGCAAGGAGTATCGATTGGGTACAAGTCACTGCAGACAAGTGCCTACACAGTACATAGCAGTACTGTCAAAACACTTTCCATTCTTAGAGGGAGGGAGGAGGGAGAGAGAGAGACCTGTTATAAGTGAGAGTGAGGCGATCAAGCATATCTCCAGCATTGCGGCTAGAACTGTCCATGGCAGACATACGGGCACCCAGCTCACTGCATGAATTCTCCAGAACAGCATTAAACATCACCTGAACCAGACCACAAGTAAAACCAAACTAATAAATTCATCCAGCATTAGATAATATCAAGTAAAGAAAAAAGAATTATAAACCCAACATTTCACTTTTGTTTCTAATCTTGCAAAAACACTGGTGTTATGTACAGATGACCCATGACTGCCAGAATGGTGCAACGTACAAGACTTCCATAAAGTAGCCAATTTCTCCCATTTCTCTAATAAGCATTTTTTATGAAACCCAAATTAATCAGATCTTGTATAATTGATCTAAGGGTTTGTAAAGCTTACATGAAAAACTGATTTTCAACCTAGTAAATTTAAGCCCGACTTAAATCCTGATTTTACAGCAAGTATACTGTGATGTTGGTAGAATATATGAGAAATATGAGGTGCTCCTTACAAATAAACTATAGAGTGCAATTTCTGAAAAAAAAAGAGAGAAAGAAACAAAAATAAAGAAAGGATTGCTTACACAAGAGAACTGGAACTCAGCTAGGTTTTGAAGAATTTCAGATTTGGTATCTCCACCTTCAATTTCATACAGGTCCAGTTCACCCAGTTTTCCTCCAGCCTCTGATTCCTTCTCTACCGCCTATAATTAGATACAAATAGTTATACAATTATAGTTAATACTTGGTCATAATTACTTGTTGATAAGGAGGTGAGAATGAGATGTAAGTTTAACTAACCTCAGGAGATAGAACAGTGGCAACAGTAGGAATGAAAGAGACAACAGACTCGAACTTATTGTAGACAATCCTTAGAGCATCAAATTCAACATTCTTCAAAATATCATCGGCCAAGACAGAAACCTGAAATGTTTTCAGGAAACCCATCAACCATTAACCATTAACCATTAAGAGAACAAATAGACAAAAGAACCAAAAGGGAATAGATTATGCACTGTATATCATCTCACGTCAGATTCTTACTAGATTCATGAGCATGATACAGACACAACATAAACATGGAAAAAGATTGGATTCTAACAAATCTAAACAAAACCATCCAATTTAAGAAAACTCAGTAACAATACCGTACATAAAATAGCTTTGGTAATCTCATTTTAGTAGAACCAAAGCTACAGCTAGACTATTCTAGGAAGAGAAGAGGGAAAAGAAGAAAGAAAGAGAAAAATGCAAACCTGTGTGTAGTTAAGGGGGTTTTTCTGGATCTCAGTTATATTCAGTACAATGCTCTTTTTTGAATCACGAACTAATTGAGCTTTGCCTTTCTCACCCAATATCACATACTGGGTCTCCTTCTCGGGGCCTGTATGCAAACAAACATAAGAAAGAGAAGTCAAGCCTCAATGTGCTTGATAAAGTTTTCAATCAAACTATTAGGAACCATCTCCGCTGGTACAAGGCATCAATATATCAGTACCCACTTACAGAGGTGGAAAGAAAGACACTGTTGAATTACCAGAAGTCAACTTGTAAAGAGCCTTGCTGACTTTAACAGATGTAGAGTTGATGCCACCACAAAGACCCTTGTCAGAGGAAATGGTGACTATGACATTCTTCTTTACATCAACACCTCCAGTTTCAAGGGAAAACCATATCAGTTTCAAGCACTTAAAACTAATGTACTTAATAAACTATGTAAAGAAGAAAAAGAGATTCTGGACCCATACTTGGGGTGTCGCCAAGAAGTGCTGTGAAAGGTTGCCAGATGCCACGGGAATTTTCTGTTCTCACTTGAACAGCTCTGAGCTTTGATGCAGCAACCATCTTCATGGCCTTTGTAATCTTCTGGATGTTCTTGACACTTTTCATCCGATTTCTCACTACATGAAGCAAAATTGCACGAGAAAATCCAGTTATACATTTACATTTAATGCGAACTACTTAATTTATTATGAGGGATCATGAAGACAAAGTCCTTACCAATTTGAGTGGATATGGATCGTGCCCCGAGGGGAGCTGTCAGCTCACTGTGATTTGAGAAATGTTAGGAATTATGTTAAGAATTAGAAAAGAAAAATGATGTGAACGAACTTATCCATGCCAAGCTCATTAGCACTATAATTTCAATGACACAAAATAATATACAATCGCCACAAAATACCCAATTCTATAAACAATCTAACAGTTATCTGCACTGAAAAAATCAATGAACGCCAGCATTATTTTAAGTTGAAACGGGGTTCTATCGACAAAGTGTCCTCTACTAAGCGCAATCAAACAATTCTACGAGATAAAAAAATCAAGCGAAATGCGGGACGGGATACAAGATCTGCAGAAGCGACTTACTCGGAGAGAATCGCCGATCGGACGGCGATCGCAGGGTTTGGGGAGAGGAGGATCCGCCTCCCCTCTTTTCTCAAGGCAGCCATCGCCATCTCTCTCTTCTTTAGCTAAGAATCGCAAATTCGCAGTAATGGAAGCTCTCGAACCCTAGATTTCAATTTAGGGGACTCTCTGACTCTCGAGACAATTTGTTCGGGTGAGGGGGGCAAAATGGGAAGATCTATTAGTTAATAACTTCATATTCAGAAAGACCAGCTGAGATCTCCTCACAGTGGGCCCAAGATGTCATAACAAGAATAGACCTCGCATCACGGGCTCGGCGGGTTCATATCTGCTGACCGCTGGAGCAAAGCTCGGGTGTGATGAATCCGTATCACTCCAGGTATCTGAGGTGCAGGTGTTAAATTTGGACTGTTCTTTTTACATGGCACGAATCTCAAAGCAGATCTTTTATAGTTTTCATAAGTAACGGATTAAGTTTGGTCCGATTGGGATTAATTTGGACTGTTCATTTTTTTAGATTATACCTCAGGTATCGGGTGGGACACGCATTGGTGTGATGTGCTCTCAAGAGGAGTTGGCGAGCATAACTCCAAAGTATATCGGATTGGATTTAAATGACGAATTTAAACTGTTGAAATTCATATATCTTCATGAGTGACATGTATATGCAAAATTTGAAAGTTTCGAATTCATTTAGCACAACGTCAAGTATTAAAAAAATGATACATAAAGCAACTTATAAATTAACTTTTATTATTTTTTTTTACTTGCTTGACTTTATACTAAATAAATTCGAAACTTTCAAAAAATTCATGTACATCCATCACTCATGAAGTAGATGAATTTTAACAGTTTGGATTCATAGTTGAAGACAATTTCATAGACTTTTGGAGTTGTGTTCACCAATTCATCTTAGTATGCCACATTACACCATAGCTTTACTTTATTTGCTATTGTTGATGGTCTTCATGTCCTCTGTTTGTTTTAATCTAGTACGAATCTAAAAGCAGAATCCCTGTAATCTAACTAAGCAACCAATTTTAATTCGGTTAAGAGTTATTTATTCTATTCCCTACGATACTGTAGGTGATAAACACTCGTTGTTCATGCCCACCCTCTTATTCACGACCCTCACTTTTATGTCAATTTGTCCAATCAAAAACGAACAGACGCGAACAGATCTAGCTAATGACCGAATACAAAAAATTAAAAGTGTTGTTCTAGCTTTGTGCAACGCACTAATCATATATATATATATATATATATATATATATATATATATATAGTGCTTGGCTATTATGCTTATATAAGCATATGCCCACATATGCTTAAATGTTCATTTTTGCGTTTCCAATGTTCAAATGGTCGATCCGACCGTTCATCTTGTTCTCCATATTAATATGTGCTTGGAGACCAAATTTTACATTTTTCTGAATTTTTTTACTATTTATTAAGCCACTTTGAAAATTGCTGATCATATGGTCCAGAATTTTGGAAACACTGTTTTTACTGTTCACCTAGATCAGCAATTTTCAAAGTGGCTTAATAAATAGTAAAAAAATTCAGAAAAATATAAAATTTGGTCTCCAAGCACATATTAATATGGAGAACAAGATGAACGGTCGGATCGACCATTTGAACATTGGAAACGCAAAAATGAGTTATAAGCATATGTGGGCATATGCTTATATAAGCATTGTAGCCAGCCCCATATATATATATATATATATGAGGAGGGATCCACTTACAACAAATTTGAGTTACAACAAAGTTACAACATTCATTTTTTTCATTTTCAAAGTCCAAATCGTCGATCCAAACCGTTCAACATGATCATCTAAATAAAATGTACTTGCAGATCAAATTTTATATTTTTTTGAATTTTTTTTACTATTTATTAAGATGGGTACAAAATTCAATGGTCTAAGTATGGCTATTTTTTGTAAAATACTTAATAAATAGTAAAAAAATTCAAAAAAATATAAAATTTGATCTGCAAGTACATTTTATTTAGATGATCATGTTGAACGGTTGGATCGACGATTTGGACTTTGAAAATGAAAAAAATGAATGTTGTAACTTTGTTGTAACTCAAATTTGTTGTAAGTGGATCCCTCCTCTATATATATATATATATATATATATATATATATATATAGTAGAACTAGGGTGCTCCTAAGCTCACCAAGCCCTTCCGTGAGCGCGACTCTAAAACCTATCAAATTGACTTCAAACGACATTTCCAAACCGTTAGATGTTCAATCTATATTAAAATGTGCTTGGAGACCAAATTTTACATTTTTTGGAATTTTTTTACTATTTATTAAGATGGTTTGAAAATCGCTGTTTTTATTAAAATTCTGCACCATTGGAAAACAGCGATTTTCAAACCATCTTAATAAATAGTAAAAAAATTCCAAAAAATGTAAAATTTGGTCTCCAAGCACATTTTAATATAGATTGAACATCTAACGGTTTGGAAATGTCGTTTGAAGTCAATTCGATAGGTTTTAGAGTCGCGCTCACGAAGGGCTTGGTGAGCTTAGGAGCACCCTAGTTCTACTCTATATATATATATATATAGAATCTGGCTAATATGCTACGCGTAGCATAGAGCCCATCCGTGCTACGGCTCAATTTTTGAGTTTTCAAAATCCTAACGGTCGATCCGAACCGTTCAACATGATCTCCATATGAATATGTACTTGCAAACCAAATTTTACATTTTTTAGAATTTTTTTACTATTTATTAAGCCACTTTGAAAATTGCTGATCCAATCGTCCAGAAGATTTTACTGTTGTGTACAAATTACTGTTTTTTCAAAGTGGCTTAATAAATAGTAAAAAAATTCTAAAAAATATAAAATTTGGTTTGCAAGTATATATTCATATGGAGATCATGTTGAACAGTTCGGATCGACCGTTAGAATTTTGAAAACTCAAAAATGGAGCCGTAGCACGGAGGCATCTATGCTATGCATAGCACCGTAGCACTGTCCTATATATATTTTTAAAGAGGCAAAGCCCATTCCATCGATAGGAAAAGATAATTACAAAAACCAACAGAGACTAGTTGTGGTACCACACACTTAGTGATCCACACTAGCATACCATTCGAAAAGTAAACATAACATCAAGTTGCTCAACTATATTTGAGCTACAGCTAAACTCCAAAAGTAAGCTAAGTTTGTAAATACTAAGCCACACAACATGGGGCTAATGGTAAATGTTAGATACAAAAAATGTTCATAGACATGCTTCATGGCTAAGAAGATGGCTCTTGGAGCTGGTACATCACCATCTCTATAGGCATGAACTGAGCTAGAGGAACAGCATCTTCTATGACTGGCATCCATTCTTCAATTGCTTCCTTCACTATGGGTTTAACAGCACCTGACCAATAAGAAAGTAGAAATTTAATTTGAAATATCAAAGATCTAGATGTACTAACCTTACATTTATCAAAATATAAAGCATTTCTATGCTTCCAAAGAGTCCAACAAACAGCACTAAGAACTATTAAAAATGCTACTTTGTTTATTACTGGTAAAGTCATAGCAAATTTGACTATGTCCTCAAAATGAATCCAATCAAATATATACTGTTGGCTTTGCCCAAGCCAAAACCACACTTGTTGGGCTAAGGGGCATGACAGGAACAAATGTGTAACTGATTCATCATTTGAACAGCAATAACATGTTGGATCCCCTACCCACCCTCTATTTGCTAAGTTGTCTTTGGTTAAGATAGCATTATGTACTGTTAACCACATAAAAACCCTTATTTTTGGAGGAACTGGTAGATTCCACCAAATTAGGTCTTGTTGCAAAGGTAAAGCTCCTCTAAAGTTTAAAAATGTGTACAAAGATTTAGTATCGAACTTCCCTGTATGATCCCATCTCCATATGATCTGATCCTGGTGTGAGGTAAAAGAAAGGGAGCTAAGAATTGATAGAATTGCAGCTAATCATATATTTTTTCACTGTGAATCTATTTTGTTTTACCAAATGCTACTTTCTTCATGACAATTGATTGGCTAGTAGGTGAAATAACTAAAAACGAATGAAATATCATACTTGCTAATGAGCGGGTTTGAGTTCAAACTCGGTCTAGCTCAAATTATGAAGTCTGCAAAGCCTACTTCAAACTCGCTTGGATTTGAGAAGAGTAATCTTGGACTAGGCATGTCCAATTCATTATCACTATTGAGCTCGGCTTGGACTCAACCTATTTAAGCTCATTTGAGCTCATTACTCGCATCCAATGTGGTTCAAGCCTGAAAAACATACACATCTAATTAAAAGATAGATCATCTAATGTACCAACAAAACAAAACAAAATATCTATGATAATCAAAACATCTGTCCATAAAAAACAACCAACTTTTTCACACGCCCAACGAAACAAAACATCCATTGAGTCTATAAATTTAGTCAAAACTGGTTAAATAATCTTCATATCATTTTACACCACAAGATTTAGGGGGGATTTCGGGTGTACTCCTCAAAAACATCTATATTACATTTTTCTCCCTCAAAACTCGATAATATCTTATTTACCCTTCAAAATCATAAAAACTTAAAGATTTGTCTAATTTATCAATATTTTCATTAATTCTAAATCCATCACCCTTCTAAATTTACAATTCTTACTTTAACCTTACTCTTATAAGACATCAATATTTGTTCCTTCCTAATACCAATACTGATTCATGAAATAAGGAGGTGTCAGTTCTGATCCATGATACCAGTACTTAACTGCGACAGTGGATCCAACACATATAACGAGAAAAAGGGCAAGGACTACGGGGACATGAGGGGAGATTTTGCCAGGACATATTGTTCTTTCCTTGCTGCTTTATTTTCACTATAATGTTGTGATTGTAATCAGTGAGATAGTCATTTAGGAACTGTTTACATTGTATTTTTTTTTTATGAATACAATAGTCAGTGGACAACTAACACACAGACTTTAAAAAAAAATTCCGCTTTGATAAGACTGAAGTTGTACCCACTTGGCCACTTGTCATTTACAATTAAACTTTTCTTAGTTTATCTTAAAATATCTGCGTTGAAAGGTCTAGGCGCCGCAAATGAACAAAATTGTTATACCAGTAGTTAAACTAAATTGTTGTCCCAACAAAATTGTGCCTTTTCTTATTTATTTTTGTTCTTTCAAAAATGAAAATGAAGAAAAAAGTTAAGGTAGGATTTAAAAATATTTTCAGTGTTGTCTTCTTCCTTTTGACAAGAAATGTATGGATTGAAAGGTTGAACAGTTTGTACATGAATTTTATAATGGTTTTCAAGTGCTTTTTGTCACTTGTATAAAATGAAGAAGCTTCTGTAAGTATGCAGTGAAACATAAGCAAATATTATCGGAATATATATATATAGAGTAGAACTAGGGTGCTCCTAAGCTCACCAAGCCCTTCGTGAGCGCGACTCTAAAACCTATCGAATTGACTTCAAACGACATTTCCAAACCGTTAGATGTTCAATCTATATTAAAATGTGCTTGGAGACCAAATTTTACATTTTTTGGAATTTTTTTACTATTTATTAAGATGGTTTGAAAATCGCTGTTTTTATTAAAATTCTGCACCACTGGAAAACAACAATTTTCAAACCATCTTAATAAATAGTAAAAAAATTCCAAAAAATGTAAAATTTGGTCTCCAAGCACATTTTAATATAGATTGAACATCTAACGGTTTGGAAATGTCGTTTGAAGTCAATTTGATAGGTTTTAGAGTCGCGCTCACGGAAGGGATTGGTGAGCTTAGGAGCACCCTAGTTCTACTATATATATATATATATATATATATATATAGAGTAAGGCTACGGTGCTTTGCAAAGTAAATGACCCCTTTTACTTCGGGCCACTTTTTCCATTTTGAAAATTCAAACAACCGATCCGAACCGTTCAACATGTTCTAAATATTGAAATGTGCTTGGAGACCAAATTTTACATTTTTTGGAATTTTTTTACTGTTTATTAAGTCACTTTGAAAGTTTCTGATCCGGTGGTCCAGAAAATTTTACTGTTTTTTACTGTTCACCGTCGGATCAACGATTTTCAAAGTGGCTTAATAAATAGCAAAAAAATTCCAAAAAATGTAAAATTTGGTCTCCAAGCACATATCAATATTTATAACATGTTAAACGGTTCGGATCGGTTGTTTCGATTTTCAAAATGAAAAAAGTGACCCAGCCATGTAGCTCCAGCCATGTAGTTCCGGCAACCTACTCTTCAGGACCTGACCCTTGATTTCCCCCTTCTCCACCTCAGTTCTTCCCCCACTTCTCCACCTCCACCTCCTCTAAACCGCAGTTCT
>JAJGRW010002435.1:0-24790 GCA_025461045.1 Carex parvula
TTATCTATTTTTTTTTTGTTGTTTCGCAGATATTGGCTAATGTTCATTTGTTTGATTAAGGTGATTCTCCAGATCACAAGACAATCTAATCTGACACAAGAGAAGCAAAAGTATATGTAACGATTACATAGTTCTAGAGGTAACCAGTGGAGTTACTCTGACCATTTATGTACACTTGTAAGCTTACAAATTTTAAATATTAGTTTGATGTTCAGATTCTTTAATTTTCATAAGATTGTACTTTATCTATGTTGATAAAATTGTGTAGCAGATGATATGCAAAACAATAATTCTAGATCATGTGGATAACAATAATATTCTTTTTCCTTTCTCATATTCCTTGAAATTTTGCTTCACATAATTAGTAGATGTATTTCCTGTATATATATATATATATATATATAAATTGTATAGAGCCAAACGAAGAACTTCTGTTTTAGATAAATTAATGCCATCAGAAGTCCAGCCCATTTTCCAGTTTTGAAAGGCCGACCTGTTTGATGGAAAAATATGCTAGGAGATCTATGACTAAAAATGAGGAAAAAATAAAAAGAAAAGGAGCAAGAGGAACACGGAACCACCACGGGGCCGCAGATGCACAAGCTCCAAAGTGTGTTCAGTACAAATATTACTCTAGTGTGCTTATTCTAAGAGAAGTTCATGTATGTGCCATAAGTCAATCCAAGGGACCAACAGAAGGCGCCACGTTCCAAGCAACAATTGTCTCCCTGGTGGTGTAGGAGGTGATCTGGAAGGAAAGAGACTGCCCACCTAGCAATGAAAAGGCCTGGAACGACGCACCCCAGTTATGACTCATCCTGATCCAGTTAGTTTTGCTCCCCTTCACTGACATGTCACTGACATCGCCGGCACCACCAACGTTCAACACAAAAACCAATAGCCAGTACATGTTGCCCTGCACTGCAAATCTCATTCCCCCATACCTAGCGCACGGCACCCTGAAACATAACAAAACATAATATGATATATATTTCTGTCTAAACTTCTTATCTTATAAATTATTGTAAAAGTATATGGCATTCACCAATTAATTAAGAATGAGAGACATGGCCAATTTTACCTGCGGTACATGACAGGAACAATGCCTGCACGCATCTGGGCGATCTTATTAAAGGCGGGTTTCGACATGTCAAAGTGGGTCCGGGGCGGGTTGCACCAACCCCCATTATTTGAGTCCAGAGCCCAATTGGGAGGCACAGGTTGGTGGCTGTAACAGTTACAACTGGTGAGCCGGCATAGAATGCCGATGTACCAGTGCACCGGATCTGGTAGCATTGGCCACAGCTGTATCCATTTTTGAATAACACACTGCTTAGTGCAGCGGTATTGGTTCCCTACCCATTGAATAGGTTGCCATATCCACATGCTCCACCTAAGCCAACAAAAGTACACAAGTTATATAAATATTAAGTAGTAAATTATAAAATTAACCTTTGTACTGGACATTGCTTAAAACAATAAAAAACAAAGTTACTGACAAATTAATGCTAATGATAAAAACTAAAAGTTAGAAAGATATACTTAATGTATCGAATCCAGAATCATCCCCATAGAAGGTTGCATGAGCAGAACTCCATTGCGAAGCTTTGAAACCAGCTAAACTGATGCTAAACAATCCACCAAGAAATATGATGAAAACAGAAACAATTTGGAGAAAACCATTATTGAAGTTATTATGAACAACTTGGAAATTAAGTATGTGATACTTGTTTAGCAGCATACATTTAGGTTATGTATTTATAGCTAGGAGACAACGGATATTGGAGAATCATTTGTTTAGTAGTTGACATATTTAATATTTAATTTATATTATTAATTGTAAATTAGGGAGGTTGAAAGATTTTCTTTAATTTTTGGAGGGTAAAAGACGTGAGTGCCTGTTAGAAACTGTCAAGATTTAATTTCTGTGTATTAATTAATTATTTCAAAGTAATTAAGTTATACGGTGCATTAATTTTAGGTTAAAGCCAGGCTAGGGGTCGTGCGCGCGAGTGACTTGAGCTGTAGTTCATTAATTATTGTATGTATTTTGATGGACGATCGATCATGCATTTGGAATTGGCTTCCGAAAATTAATAATCCTCTTCGAAAATAAAATTATTTATATAGCAACTTTATATCTGAAGATCCGTTATAACACATGCACTACTTCAATGAAAAAGGGACTAGCTAGATCCCTATTCTTTTCAAAACAAAAAAAAGCACATGCACTAGCTACTTAACGAATTGGATGAGGAAGACTGGTAACGACCTCCAATTTTTTTTTTTTTTTTTTTGTTTAATTAGAAGAAGAAGATAAGAAATCCAAAGTATAAAAAAATATAAACAAATTTATATCATTTTTTTTAAGCTTCAAGAAACTGTCGACTCCATTAGTTGATAATGAAACCATAAATATAATGATAATAAAAGAAATATGTTGTAAGCCAAAAAGTCATTAATTCTTCCAATGGAATTAATAAATTTGACATTAAAAATAAGTTACACTAAAAGTTTGACATTAATTAATTCTTCTACAACAAAAAAACATGCCTATGTGCGTGCGTACATGTCACGTTATATTATATAAATATACAACAAATATTTGATTATATGAACAAGCAATTTCTGATTTTTGAGGCCCTTCTTCGAATTCCTTCACTACAAGAAATTGGGATAAAAGCGAGGATATCACCTTTTATCACCGTGGGTACTGTAAGTCTGTAACTACCCACGCTGATAGTAGAACGACGGGAGTGCCTCCAACCAACCTCGGTAAAACAGTGCTATCTACCCTCGGCGATAATAATTATCGGAACTTAGCGAATTTGGAAACCAGAAATTGCTCTCCTCGCGGCTAATATCTTATTAACCACGGGAATAACTTCAGTAAAATTTATTTTAAATAAACAAGACCTGCTATTATCACCGTGGGTATTTCCACGGGAATAATATGATGCAGACTGCAGACAACAGGATAGTTTTGTCTTATTTTATAATTTTGTCAAATACTGCAATATATTTTTAATTAACAACACAATATGAAAGAAGTGAATTATTATAGAATTATTAACGATTGATAAATATAAATGCATAGTCGTATAACACAATTGAATAGCCTGATATTTAATTGATTGCTTTTTTTAAATTACATCACAGTTGTACCAGTGGTACCAAAAGTTGAATAACAGCAATGTTAATTTCCTTTTTTAGATATTCATCTTTGAAGTGTGAGGATCCACACAAATATAATTCTATCAAGTGTCATACCAGAATTAAAATAACAACTCACAATAGTCATAAAGCATTTTAACAAAGACCTCCCTTAACTTAGTTTTTTTATTGTTAAAGGGGCTAGCTGTCAATAAATACAAACAAAAGAACTGGCAGCAATGTCATAAGCGATATATAGGGATTGCCCAAATTAAAGAAATCTATTGTTTATGTTAACAAGTATAATATAATATTTGCAGCATATTATAGTATTATACTGTCCTTGGGAAAAGTCCTTGCCTTTCTTTGGCCATTTGCACAAACTAGTGGACATACCCAATCTGTATGTATCATGTTGAATTGAACCCATTCAGTTGTACTAATTCCCTTGCGCACCCCCGCCCCCCCACCCCCCCCCCCCCCCCCCCCCCCCCCCCCCCCCCCCCCCCCCCCCTTAATAAAAGCACAACAGAAAGTTGCTTATCTCAATTTTTTTTTTTTTGATAAAAGTGGGTACACCCCACTGATTTCGTTGGTAATGAAACCAAGCTTACAAAGTTATATCCACAAGTAACATCAAAAGAAAAATGGCTACACACCACAACAAAAGTACCCTAAAGCATTAGAGTTCAGAATTAGCACAAACAGCTAGCATTTACATAACAGGAGTAATATTGCCCTGAGAAAAAACTAACACAACAAAAAACCACATAAAGAGTACTTGAAAAATCTTGAGGAAACAATATTATATTATAACCACACTTCGTTAGTACTTCAAAAAGAGCTTAGTTTAAAGGAAATTAATTCTTCAAATTCAGATCCTTGCCATCTGTCTTCGCTACAGGTTCATCGCATTGCTCTGCGCACCTTGCACTCCACTACATGTGCCCTGTTTGAATTTCAAACAAGTTATAAATCAAGTTATGATGGTGTCCTAGTTTTATCGTACTAGGATAATAAAATGACTACCAACATGTTTAATGGTAAACTTACAGGGAATTGTGGATGCTGCAAACCGGACTTATCGTAGAGATCCTTGAACAGCCGATGTATTGCATCCATATCCGCGCGATGCGGCTCTGCTAGCTGGGTCCACTACAGCAAAATAAATTATCTGCGACCGATAACAGCGACCGGTACAGGCACCGGTCGCTGAAAGTATTTTTTCCCAAAAAAATAAAATAAAATTATTTTCTTCGGCGACCTAATATTATCAGCGACCGGATTTGCGAATTTTCAGCGACCACAAGAGCACCGGTCGCTGAAAATATGGATAAAATCGCAATTTGGGCGCCAGATCGAAAACCCTACCGCGTCAGAATCAAAACCCTCTCCGCCTAAATTTCAATTTCGCCTAGGTTTTCAGTTTTTGCTCCGTTTCTCCGCCGCGATTTGGTAAAATCGCGATTTGCTCCATTTCTCCGTTCTTAAAGAAATCTCTCTCTCTCTCTTTCTCATTGCTTCCCTCCTTTCTCTCTCTCCTTCTCTATCCAATTCTCGTGTGATCTTGTTTCCTGATTGCCGCGACTCCCCTTTTCCTCTCTCGTTTTCCTAAATTTTATGGTTGCGCTTCCTGATTTGGCTGTCTGATATGGCGCCTGGAAAGAGGAAAGGCGAGATGGATAGTTTGAAACTTCAATTGGGCGATTTGGTGTTGGCAAAGGTGAAGGGACATCCTGCTTGACCCGCTCAGGTACCCTTTTAGAGTTTCTTTAATTCTAATTTTTTGTAGATTGGGCGATTTGATTTGGCTCTTTCCCTCGCTGCTAGGGCTTAGTTCTTAAAATTAAGGTGCTGTTCACTCTTCGCCGTTGTTTCTAGGCCGTTCTTAAAATTAAGTGTACGATTTTCATTTCAGGGAATGGGACCTTAATTAGATCTAATTGCAGTGCATCAGATTCGGTTTTAAGTTGATTTGTATCCGGAAAGTTATAACATTAACTTAAATTATAACTTTCTGGTTAGGATTTTGGCGATTAATGTTCTTATTTGAGTGATTTCTGGTAAATCTGACTTGACTCTAATTGATTTGTTTTCTCAGGTTATTATTGGATATAATGACCTAATCTCAGGTTATTTCTTTATTTAGTTCTGCCCTCCTTTGCAATAAATACAAAGTAAGGGTCTATCTTGTAAAAATGTCTGAAGTGAGAAGGTTTGGTAGAGTCTTGAAGCACAACTCAGTTACTGAACTGGTTGATGATACATCCTTCTATGAACTTCCATGAATTTTTTTTCATCTCTTCAAGCTACTGTTTTGACAAAGAAAATAAGCTTCTAAAAAATTGTTTCAGTTTTTAATCATAATTAAATTGATTTGAGAATATATTGTCGATCAAGATAATAACATGTGCTTTAGAGATGCTAAAATACAGTCTAATAAATTTCTAATTATCTCTATTTGTGTTGTAATTCACTACTGGACAGGTGCAGTGAAAGAAAAACTCAAATCTCACATACCAGATCGCCGGGTGCAGGTTTTTATCTCTTTTCCTTACTGGTTTTTCTTGCTTTCATTTGGATTTCTAGTGGTTTCTCTTTTTCATGAGCGTGATTTGTGTATAATGTAAGGTTTGTTCAAGAAGAAGAGCATAGAAGCTGAGTTCAAGAAAAGTGGACAGCGTAATTGGTAAGTTTTCCGAAGGTCTTTTCAATAGTATCATATAGTTCAGGGGTGTTGGTTTACTAATTTCATATAATTCCTGACCTTAATTTTGACTTAATTGACGATTAAAGTAACACGAATCTTCTGTTAAATTTATTAATTAATTCTACTCAAGAGTACAAGTTCCGTATATATATATATCATTTGGTCATGTAGAGGGTTGCCATATTTTATATTTTTAAATACAAGCCTTCAACAGCTAAAGAATTCTTTTCAGAACCCATGTGTTTACAGAAGAACTGGTATCCAGTCACACACAATGTCCCCACCATAAGATAGCCTAAGCACAGTACAAACCAGAATATGAAAATTGCAAAATGATGCACATATGTACAGAACACTAAAGCATACAGTGAAAAGATATAACACAGAGAAAATGTAAATAGTAAAGGAGACAAGAACTAAGCTAATCCAAAAGCCTGGTCTGGTAATTAGCGATGAGTCACAGGCAAGGGGAGAGGGTACCCAATTAACCACTAGTGTGCTTTTACTCTTCAATTTTATCTTTCATCCAAAAGGTTAATATTTGTGAACAAACTGATAGGTGAATCAAATTGGGTCAGTGACTGAGAGTATTGAGGCTGTTAAAGGTTATCTTCTCAATTTGGAGCCCATGCTTCTCAAATTGGGTCAGTGACTGAGACCCCTGTAATATATGTAAAAATTCTTTGGAGCCCATGCTTCTCAATTTTTGTCAAAGGTTATCTTCAATTAACTTCTCTCTATATATTTCTCTATGTTTATTGGCAGTGTAAAAGTGTCAAAGGTTATCTTCAAGGGGTTTATATATATTAATTTGATTGTGAGGGTTATTTATATGGCTAGTACCAGTTCATCAATTTATCTGTTTCAATTATAAGGCTGTGCACTTAGATCCCATGCTGATACATGTACAATTAATGTGAATGTTTACAAGGCCTTATTTGTAAAATTTGCAGGTGTCAACATTTGAGCAGTCCATACTGTTACAGTGAGGTTCTAATAACAGAAGAATGAAATTTTATTTAATCGTTCTTTACAACAATTGATGTCTCTTCTGCAGTCCATACTGTTACATTTGATTTATATTTAGTTTATTTAATTGTTCTTTACAACAATTGATTTCCATACTCTCTTTTGACACTAGTACCTGGATTAGTTAGGTTAATTGGATTGTAAATGGCATGTTTAGTTACAGTGTATGTATCGATGTTAATTGGATTTTAATTACTATTATGTATATGTATCAATGTTTTGTATTTATTTATTGTATATATTGACATTTATATTTAAATTTGTGTGTATGTTTATGTTGTACGTTGGTACGTGTCATATCAATTATTAAATGGTGCAAATTTAAATAATATAACAAAATATAAAAAAACCTGACAGAACAGTATCAGCGACCGGTTTTAAGTATCAGCGACCGATATATTTAGTAGCAGAAAGTTTTTGCTGACGTCAGAAAAAAACGACAGCGACCAAAAATATTTGGTCGCAGAAAATTATCAGCGACTGGGTGACGTATTATCAGCGACCGGTGACGTCATCAGAAGAGTACAGCGACAATGCTTACAGCGACCGGAGTATCAGCGACCAAATTTGACTTTCAGCGACCGGAATGAGTATCAGCGACCGGCGAAAATACTATCAGCGATCAAAAATTTGGTCGCTGATGCCCCTTTCTGCTGTAGTGGTCATTGCTTCAATTACCAATCTCTTTGACATTCCCTCTGCCATTTTCTCTGCCATTCTCTCTGCCTCTTCTAATGTATAGACCCGCTTGCTACTGGTGGCAGAAGTTGTCGTACTTCAGTGGGTCCAGTCTTCGAAGCACAACTTGGGGTAGCTGGGTCAACCAAATTGATGGAGCACCCCCCGAGCCCAAAAATTCTCCCTCGCACCGGTTCCACCAACAATCTCAGTCCATAAAGAAATGTCTGACATGCCTTCTGCCTCAGATTGCTCTCTACACCAATCAAACGAATCCTGCAAGATGTTGTATGCCTTAGTGAAAACTGTGATAATCTTTCGAAAATTGTAATATCAAAACAGAGCAAATTTGTGATTTAGAATCACTTACCCCTACTTCCTGAGCCTTTTCGTTAACATAAACAGGTCCACTCGGTTCCTTTCTTTGGTGGGTTCTATCAAAAACATCCTTCAGGCCTACGTCATCTCCGAGTTCTGCCCTCTGTCATGGATGCTTTCAATACATCAATAAATAACCCTAGTACAATATTTAAATAAATATCCTAAGCCATTTAAACAAGTGCAGTCTTACCAGTGCTTCCATGTGGCCAAATGTGCTCCGCGATCCAGCAATGTGGTGTACTACACCGCCACCTTTTGCTTGATTCACCTTGCATGTCTGGGACTTTTGTTGCCAGCCATCTGTTTTCCAAATGTCGCATAGGCCACTCCAGTAAGCTGGCTTCGTGCACCAATGAGGAGGCTTTGATTTCCACTCCTCAATGTTGTCTCCGAACTTCAGCGCGAACTCCTTTGGCCTCTCTGTTAGTTCTCGACAATACACCTCAGCTGCGATGCTCTCAAACACATCTATACAGGTTCGAACATCTTCATCTTCACCCCAAGAATACACCTCCAGAAATTTGTCCAGTACATCTTTTCTTGTAGTGGGTGAGAACTAGTTATAGGTACTGTATGGCCCTGACATTGCCTTGCATGTCAGCAGGCGGATCGTAGTGACTATCTTTGTGCACTTAGGTACCGCCCGGAATTCTCTCTTACCTACCACATAAAGAAGTGGTCATCTCTCTAGGGGTGCTGGTTCACGGGGTTTGCTAGGGCCACGTCCCTTGTTTTTTGTACTCTCCGCTGATTGTGAATTACTTTTATCCTCAGAGTTGGGGGGTTAACTCTGAGGACTAACTTCCTGTTGGGCTGTCTGTTCAGGGGCTTCATTGGGCTCAGCTTGAGGGGCTCGATGCATTGTTGTGATCCTACTCAGACGGTACCGCTTACGACCATTATCCCCCACTTCCCCATCATAATTGGAGCCTGTGGGCTCGTTCAGCAGGTTCCTTAGTCTTTTGTTATTGAAAACACGACGGCGACCGTCATTAATTAGACGGTGCCACAATAGGGATCGTCCCATTACGTGCTCCTCAACTACAGGTTCGACTGTTGCATCATATCCTCACCTGGCTGTTTAGTTCCAGTTGGTTTGTGTGCTGTAAATTAAGAGATAATATTACTGTACCAATTCATAATCTTCAGCACAACCCCTAATGAATGAAATTGAGCATCATGTAAAGTAAACAGACCTTTTGTGGTTGTTGTAATGCTGCTGCACGCCTCCTCGTATACACTGTAGTGCTTTTAAGATCATTGGTCTCAGCAGGCTGGTCTGCTGGCTCACAATCCTGCTCGCTTGGCTCGCATGGTTGCTCAGACGTTGCCATGTGCGAATGCTAAGTTGAATCTGTTGCTGCAGGGATTTCCTTTTCTTCCCTAATCTGTACGTAGGTCATTATAGCAATGCTCGTTAGAAACCTCTAGGTAGCATATTCCAAAATTTAAAAAATGTACAAATATGACCCACAATTACAAACCAAACTTGTAGATCTGATCCGAACAGTACAAACAAAGTATGCTAGCAAACCCGTGTACTTTATAAATCTAACCTCTTGTACGCTCATTCCTAGAAAATTAATTGACAACAACTAAAGGAATTTTTAGAACCTGACTGAGGCGCTTCGCTCCTGCCCTAGTTCGGGTGTGAACCCCTACATTGTCGCTAGTAGCACATCTATGTGCGCCTCCACCTCTTGTACGCGCCATTAACCACTGTCAAATTGAGATCTACATATTATTGAGGGCATAATTTCCTTAAATTCACCTAAATCATGGAGGTAGATTTCTTATTTCTTCCTTGAAACTTCAATTTTCAAAATACGCCTCTCTAATCCTTGGCCCACACATTAGACAAATTTGTAAAAATTTCGTGCCTTGTCACATCATATACTAAGAAAATAAGTGCTTAATAGGAACTGTTCACTCTAAATTCAAAAGCTCACAAACGAACTGAGACATAATTTTTTTTCATTACCTAGAATAATTCCTTCAACACCCCTTGATCAGAAATTGACGAGCTTGCAAATTTTTATTCCATGAATAAATATAGGTACAATCTAAAAACAGTTTGCATCAGAAATAGTGAAAATCGAAAGAGCAACCCCCAAATTGGGAACAACTGTCCAAATTTGAGTAATACTATTTAAGAACTACTAATTTAGAAATTAATTTAAAGTTATTACCTGATTAAGACAAGTCCAGCCGCTACGCTTACAAAAGAAGGGATTGAGAGCAGTGGCGAAAAGTCAGAATATGAACAGCCGCACACTTCTTTCGCAGCGTGAAATTGGCGGCGACCGCCGATCGACTCCTCAGGCCGGTAATACCAGCGAACTCTCACCTTTTGCAAATGATGGGCCACGAACTGAAGGGTTTAGGGTTCAGATGTGAGAGAGAAACAATGGTGTGGGGCGGGAGAGTGAAAAAGAGGGAATGTGAACAGACGGGATGTTTTTTTTTAGGGATGGAATGAGAAGCTGGGAGACGAGAGAGGGTGAGTTCGTTGAAGGAGGTGATAAGAGGGAGAGAGGGAATAGGGAATGGCGACGCTCTTTTGAGGAGGAGCCTTAATTTGAAGGAGAGACGACGCCATTAGAGGGACTGGAGAATTTCGCGGCGTGAACAGACGAGATGTTGGAGGGTTTAGGGCTTTGTCCAGATTCTCTAAAGTAACTCAAAGTTTGCACTTGGATACGGAATGTCCGATCAAAATCTGATTTCATCAGAACCCTTTAATATTTGTGTAAATTCTAGTCTGACAGTTTGTATCTAAATTCAAATCTTCAGTTACTTTATGGAATCTGTAGGTGAGGAGATTACAAACCCTTCTTATCCGATCTAGGGAACAACATATATGATATATAATCTTCAGTCACATATATCAGGTTAATTTTCATTTTGTTCAAAATAATTATTGGAATGATATATGATATGAAATATGAACAACATACAATTATGGAATGATATGTACACAATAATATATATTGAGTAGAACTACGGTGAGCTGTGCTCACCAACGGGTTTGGTGAGCACACCTCCAAAAAATGGGTTTTCAAAGTTCAAATAGTCGATTCGAACCTTCCAATGTGTTCTTCATATTAATATGTGCTTGGAGACCAAATTTTACATTTTTTGGAAATTTTTTACTATTTTTTCCGAGCCCTTGAAAATCACAGCTTTTAATTAAATAAAAAAAAATTCAAAAAACACTGATTTTTCAAGGGCTCGGAAAAAATAGTAAAAAATTTCCAAAAAATGTAAAATTTGGTCTCCAAGCACATATTAATATGAAGAACACGTTGAAGGTTCGAATCGACTATTTGAACTTTGAAAACCTGTTTTTTGGAGGTGTGCTCACCAAACCCGTTGGTGAGCACAGCTCACCCTAGTTCTGCTCATATATATTTATTCAACGATGTTAACAACATAGTCCTCTCATTTGAAGGACTACCAGCGACAATTTATTTCATAATATAATAAATTATTAGACAATAGAGAATTTAATTAGGGATGAAAATTGTTCAGGACAAAACAATAATTATAAATTACTGCAAAAGTATAGTCTTAGATTTATGATAATCATGTTGTGGAGCAGGACGTGTCTAATGGATATTGGACTTAAATGAGTCTGATGCTCGTTCAGAACTATCTAATTCAATTCATGATATGTACGCTACGCGTTAAAATCTCTCCACGCTGCTTCAATATTCGTCTGAATCAAGCATGTCGGATCAATTGTTCTGAACCGGGATTTACCTGGTCAATCCACAAACCTTGATTTTGTATTTTCCTGCGAAACCTTGATTTACAAGGAAGCACCACCCCTTTCATGTGGGGTTAACCTCGAAGAAAATAAACCTTATGTTTACTCTCAACTATTATTTGTTTCAATCCCACTATTGTTGGCCGTTAGATTGTAATCCGAGATCTAATAAAGGGTGAATTTCACACCAATAGCATTTGTCCCAAATTTTCGGTAGAATTATGGCTCTCTTCAACCCGCGAAAGGAAAGGGGTGGGATATATACTTCAGCGATTATACAAGATCTCAGTCGGCGCCATTTTGGGTGGAAGGCATTTCGTACAGGGTTACTGTTACCCAATCCACACCAATTTTCTGTAAGTTTCTGTAAGTAATATCGTTGTCGAGTATGTGCTCTAGTTGACCATTGTTTAATTTCTTTTTATGTGTTCATTGTATTTGTTTTATTGTTGTTTATCCTTGATTTTACCGATGGTTAATTGCTCTTGAAGACTGATTTTAATGTATGCTTCGTTAAGCTTTAATTCGATTGCACATTTTTGGATATGTTGGGATCAATTCTATCTAAGTGAATAGTTTTAGTTTTTTAAGTGCAAAATTGACAATTGAATAATTTAGGACTATACATCAAGTTCCGAATTGCTGATCTTCCTAAACCTTATTCTAATAATTGAGTGGGTAGGTACACTTTATTTTGCTAAAATGCATGATGTAATTTGCTGACTCTAATTGCTCATCTGTTTCGTACCAGCACAGCCCCTAGACTCATTGGAAATTGCTTGTCTCATATAAGTCTTAATTACTTAATTATCTCACCACAACGGTGTGTTTGATTTACTTAGGCCAATTTACTTAGATCCCAAAAAATGTATTCCTTTTATTAGATCCCAATTTGTCAGATAATTTATGCACCTACCAACATATGTAATCATAAACTTAGTCTTATGCATATTTATGTTATCTACTAAAATTTCATGCTAATCAATTCCTTCAAAATTGCACTAAGAGTTCCACAAAATGACCAGAAGATTGGGACTAAAGAGGACACGTGCGCCCAAGTACTCGAACAATGTGCATGCTTCGGACGTAGACCAACATATTGTAACTGCTAATGGTACCGAAGTATCCCCCACCACTGGAGTTGACCTAGCACCAGCACCTAAGCGCCGTGGACGAGGAACAGGCCTGATGAGACCTATACCTAAGTTGGGAGAAATAAAACCAGAGGTGTGGCCCGTAGCACCAGATGCATTTGATTGTACAGAATCTGTATTCCAGCTCGTAACAACAATTCACAGGCTAACATGTATCAACTTGAGTGGACCACATAGGAGCTACAACGAATTTGATCAACTTGTCAGGGAGGATATTCTCAAACAGTTCCTGGTAATGTCAATTTACAAATAAAGCCTAAATATGTTGCAAGTGTTTTTCACAATTACAATCAATTTATAAACTTTCACTCATGTTGCATACTCGTGTCAAATTGAGAATTGTGTTCACCACGAGCATGTGGGCTGATATATTGTGATATGTGAGGTAGTTATATGTTTTGTTTATTTTTGGGAGTAGTAGTGTGTGACCAATTTTCATGTACCTGGCACTTGCCTATTGTGTTTTCCCTAATCAACATTTGATTTTCTTGGGAAAGGGATATTATTGACAAACTGGAAACTCTTTAAAATTAGAATTCAAATGATCATCATAATAAGCAATAATTCCAATGGTTGTACAAATTAATAACAGTCAAAACGATGTTTTCTTATATGTATTTTTGCAGGAACGGTACCAGTGGCGATTCAAATGAGGAACATAACAAATGTCATGTAGTTTTTGATCGGGTAGCTGCTAAAAGGTACTGTGATGAGTTGTGTGATAGACGCGATGACTGCATTCATGCCCAATTTGCGAAGTGGAAGGAAATAGTGCCTTACTGGTGCAATACACCACAACACTGGTATGACTGTGTGACATTTGGTCCTCCATAGATTGGCAGGATCTCTCAGCAAAGAATAAAGAAAATCGATCAGGAACAGGCCAGCTGGTTCACCATCATGCGGGCTCCAAACCTGTGTACAAACATAGGGAGCAGATGGTTATGTCTCAATCTTAGACCTTATTTACTTCATATGCTTCATATGTTGTACCTAATGTGTAGGATGCAATTGACACATTTTGGAATTGTATCATGTGATCATTTAGTCAGAGTTTTGATTGAAATTATTATCGATCAGTAAGTATCGAATCAACTTGAGGGGTAATGAGTTGAACATTTAGTCAGAACATTTAGGAAATTATCCTTTTTTGTAAGATGTGACATCACTATTTTATTTTATTTTGAGGGCCGATGAGTACAACTTGAGGGGAAAAATTGGAAAACATAACTTAACTCAAGTTGAAAGGTTAGATATACCTTTAATATTTACAGTAGAACCTAGTAGAAAGAAGTGACAGAAGAAAGGTGCAAACTTAATTTTATTTTCTTTTGTCAGTTCTTTATACTTTAAAGTTCTGTATATTTCCTCTATGCATTTTTCTATTTTAAAGTATGCAAATAGGCATATTTGATGTTTCTTCCTTTTTATGAGGTCACTGCATGCGATTTTAATACTTGTGTATTAGGTCGAATAACAAAATAGTAATAAATAGGTTGCTCGTACATTAAGGTTCATAGTTTGTTCAATAGATTTTCGCCAATGTCTGATCAGGTTATTCTTTCGGTTTGAAACAAGTTTTTGATCTGATTGTCTATGTGGTTACCGGTACATCATTTGAAAACTAGTTTGGTTTCTCATGATAAATAATTTGTGATAAATTAAAGTTAAGGTACCTATTTGCAATTTTACAAATTCTTCATGTTGTCATATCCTTGTCAGATCTAGTTCATAATAATGTACAGTTAGAATTACTGAAAGAGAAGGATGTGAATCTCTTAATGTAGTTCACCTTTCTTAAAAACAGTTGTAGTTTCTATTCTTTTCCCTTTTAAATCTCTTTAGCTTGCAACTGCATTTTAGTTAAAGAACAATTAAGCATTAAGTAAAAAGAAAAAAAATACTGTAAATATTAAGGGTCTGTTTGCAAGTTTGCACATTTCTTATGTCAGTTCTTTCTACCACATATTTCATACCACAACTAATAATTATTAATTCCTTGTCAGGTTAAAGATCTTGGAAATGATGTGAGCTATGAAGAGCTCTACCTACACATCAAACTACCTAGAGAGAAGGTCAGTCAAGGTAATGGTGTACAAGGCAACCAACAAGGCACTACAAACAACGAATCTGCTGATGCTGTGTCACCCCAGCAAAACCATGAAGGTTTAACCGTTAACAGTATGAATTTTTCGGATGATAGATCTAGAGAAGTCTATATACGATGTCAATTACATAATTACATATTCTTAGTTACTTTATTTGTTCATTCATTTCAAAGTAGCACAGTAAGGCCAATTTCGTATGCTATGATAATCATTAGTGTCATCCTTTTCCACATTACAATATAGGAAGAGGTACTTCGGCTAAGGGCTGATCCTGACAATGCTGGTAAGCCTGATGAACAACTCTTTTGATGGCCAGCGGACAACCATCTCATGGTTACGGATTAGGCAGCACTGTCAATCCAAACTTGTTGAAAAGTGGAAATAGACAATCAAAGCCTTTGCAATATGCCACTGTGGTAACCTCTCAAGATAATTGTGAATTGACTTTCACTGCTGGACTAGGTGAAAGCAATTGTTGAAGAACATACGCGGAAAAACATGTTATATATTCAGAAATTGTTTGAGATAACAGGCAATCAGGTCCCAGAATTACCGGTATGTACTATGTGTATCAGTCTCCAAATGTAACAAATCTTCCAAAGTAGCTTAAAACATTGATGCTAACATCAACAACTGTTAGCAAATTATTTTATTTGTGCCAATGTCCAGTGCAAGAACATATATTTATGGTCTTTGGTACTAAATTGGTTTAACAGTAATCCAAACCTATACCCAGCAGCACCACATCTTATGTTGTTGATTTACCCAGAATTAATCACATTTTCATTATTATATTCAAACTCTTAACTATTGCAAGCAGTAAGTCCTCTCTTCAAATTTATGCATGTTGTTTAGCCACTTCATAATAACAAGCTTTGCCACATTGGTTTTTAGGGGAAGTTCATACGCATGTGTACTAAGCAATTGAAAAAAAGTTACTCCTACCTAGCTACAAATGAAACACAACTTACAATTGTTGTCATTTTATATTTATTAATAATAATGGTTTTATTTTCTCCAATCTGCAGCAAGTTGCAACCACTTCTGTGCCTACAAATGAAGGATCGAATGGCAACACAGAGGAAGACAACACATTTCTGTCGAATCATGTCCCCCCAACTAATGTAACAGAATCTGAAAACCTCTACTTTGACTCATTTTATGGATCTGTAGATTTCCACTCTAATTTGGTGCTGTGAGGGTTCTTCCAAGGGTATTTTAATGTGTTTGTTAAAATATTATATATATGCTATGTTCATTTTGGTTATAGTTGTGAAGTGGGGGCTAAAATGGGTATAACTTTTGTTGCTAAACTTAATGTAAAGATGATCTTTTATTGGTATATGTATGACTTCTTTTAAAAGTATGGTAGTTTATTGTTTTTATTGGTATTATTGCTAGTCTCTCTTCTTAGTTTATTTTGATGTTCATGATAATTTAGTGTGATGCAAAAAGAATGGGGAATATTCAATGGGATGAAACATGGGTATGGTACTGGTACCGGAATCGGTACAGGAGGTATTATGAATGGGAATGAAATCTATTATATAAATATTGACATCATTCCTGTGCACTTATGCATGCTAATACTATAGTACTCAAAACAATAACCTCGCATTTACTCATCATCGCAAATAACTAACTCCGGAAATAAATTACAATTCCGTGGAAAATTATATGACATTTCGATTTGAAAATTTTCGCGCGAAAATTAGCATCTGCGTGGTTATAGCAATCCCGTGGGAACATGCACGGTGATATCAGCCCAACATCCACGCAAATAATCCAGTCTGGATCTCGTCTACCCACTTTGACCGACCAACACAAGCCTCGGTGATAGTGACAATTTAACCTTGCGAAAACTAATTGCGAGGACTCCACGGCGATAATTATTAGTCGCGTGGAGACTAATTGCCTGGCTGCTAATAGCGTGGCTATGTCCACGGAGATGGTTATTTCCGACCAACTAACCACGCAGCAGGTCTTTTTTTTCCACGCTAATAAAACGATTTCTTGTAGTGCTTCTTGATCAATAAATGAGCATCAGCATTGTATCAAATTTAATTAATAACAATTGAAAGTCTAGCATATATAGTTGGAATTCGTTATTAGCTTACAATTTCTAATGTTTTTAAGCGTTACATCACTTATTAATTTCAATTATAGAAAAAAAAAATGGAGCTAGTATAATTTCTAGTAATTGTGGAGTTTGGCCAAGCTAATAATAATTTATAGTAATTAGAGTATGTGACGGACAATGTTGGCATGCTCCCAACAATTACTGCTGCCTTTATTTAATTGCTGATAAATTGAATTTCTGATTGTTGTGTGAATTAATGTTAAGCATATTAATTTTTCTCATTTGATGGATCTGATTCATGTACCATATGTAACTAAATCTTCCAATTCACGTCTTTTCAAAATTTAGCCAATTATGCTATGTAAAAGAAAATTTCAGTAATTAAATATCTGATTATCGATTTCATATTATTTACCTACTAATTAAATGTGCCTCCCATTAAATATTGAAATCAAACGCTTAATTATTGTGGGATGCCATCCCTAGCTTCAGGGGCGGATTCAGGATTTTCGTCAGGGGAGGGCAAAAAAAATATCGAATCGGATTTAAATCCATTAACCAATTGGATACTCGACAAAAAATAAGTTTTAACTTATACTTTCTAATGTTTTGACTTGTAATTTCTGATGCTCTGACTTATAATTCTAATTACCAATAAAAATTCAACAAATTTATTTCAATTTTAACCCTAAATTTAACTCGAATTACAAATTAAACGTCCAGAGGGGGGCAAAAAAAATTCCAGGGGGGGGCAGAGTCGATCGAAACCGATAAATCTCCACTAAAACTCAAAATCCAGGGGGGGCAGCTGCCCCCCCCCCCCCCCCTGGAATACACTGGGTCCGCCCCTGCCTAGCTCTTCATTTGGTTGAAGCTTTTAAAACTGCCCGCTAGGTTTATTTTTAAAAATATGAGTTTGAGGTCAAGCCACTCAACAAATTTCAAACTCTTGTGTATTAATACAGAGGATTCATTTACTTGTAAGTTTTGAACTCATGACCTCTCGTATGAGAGCCATATGTCTTTGTTACTAATTTATTAAATACATCGAATGAACTAAGCAGACATTCCAGTGGAAAGGGACAGATTCCTGTGCAAAATTTGTATGCACCGTCTGGATATGGACGTGAATACATGATTGCAATGTGCAAATGTACCTCTCTCTGACTACCCATTTCATTATATCTTACTTAATGCCATCATGCCGACCATCTTATTTATTCCTTCAAAGTTTATTGATCCAAAAATCCAAGTAGAAAAAAAAAAGCCTAATCAAAGACATTCATTGACCAAACAGCAATCAGAACTGCACGGAGAGAGATTTATGTGAGAAACAGTTTCAAGTAATAGCCCAATCAAACTTTTCTATGGAGAAAAACAATAAAAGGCCCAAAAATAAAAGCTGCTTTACCCAACTGAGCCTGTTGACTTTTCTCAGGCCCAATTTGTAAATATGTGTACAAGAGGAATTGATGAATTGTTTGAATTTGACCCAAATAAGTCCATATTTAATAGTTGGACTATAATGTGGACTTTTTGCCTTTCCTGACCACAAAGATCTAATTACCGAAATGCCAAAATTATCTATATTGATAATCAATCTTATATGTGTAAAGATCTACAGAAAGATATCCTCTCCAGCAAGTTGGTTGCCTTTCTGCAATATTTTTATTACAAACCAGTGTTCTAAATAGTGCGCTATAGCGGCGCTATAGCATTTTTGGACCCTAAACGCTAAGCTATGGCATGAAAATACGCTAATTGCGCTACGGCCGCTATAGCGGTAATAGCGGTCCGCTATAGCGCATAGCGTGTAACGCGCTATTTGCGCGCTATGCATATTGGACTTTTTTAGACAATTTATATGGGCTTAAATAAAGATCCATAAAATTTATTTTGTATAGAAAAAAAAAATAGAATTAATCATGATGCTTAAGATATTTTGTATAGAAAAAGATCGATAGTTTATGATATTATTATGGATATTTTGAACCATGGACTTTTGCTAGTTCAATATGAATATTATAATTTCTTAATTAATTTGGTGATATTTATTGTTCTATGAAACTTTAGATAATGTTAATATATAGTACAAATATATAATATAATTTTTGTAAAAAAAAAAACGCTATTTGGAATAGCTTCCGCTATAGCTACGCTATTCGTTATAGCTTTTTTTGTAGCATTCCCGCTATGACGCTATAAACGCTATTTAAAACATTGTTACAAACACATTTAAACGGATGAAATTGATTGTTGGATATTTCCGTGATCGATCAAAGTGGTTCCTTTTCGATCCTCTAGAGAAAATTCTGACATATAGATCGTAAAATCCTGCAAACAGAAATGCTGTGAAGGTTCAAATAGTTTAATGTTTAACATCTTCATCGGCTCCTTATTATTGTTTTAGTTGTTGTGACTTCAATCCATAACTCATATTTCAAACTAAACAATTGTCTGTGGTTTATATTATTTTAATGCGCACAAGATACTGTTTTGATATTGTTTTAATTGGCATCAGAAGTTTCAAGGAATTCAATCATACAAATAATTTACGGATTTAAATTTTGGATAATTTGTTTTTCTTAAAAATAATGTCAATTTGCAGTAATTTGAATGTACATATATACAAAGTCATGTAGATGGAATAGAGATTTTTTTTTTATTTCTCCTAAAACAATTAATGACAAGAAAAGAGAAAGAAATTATAACAATATCCAATCCAAATATCCAATATCCGCCAAATTATTGTTAGCTAGGCAGCTGGATTTCCGCCAAATGATTGCTAGGCTGGATTGAAGCGTCATCAGCAATCTTTTTGGTTCCTTTCTACTTTATTACAAGGACTAAAATATTGTGATATCATTAATTGCTGACGCCACTTTTATTCTTATCTGGTATGTGAATTGAGCAGATAAGGTTTCTGTTGCTTTAACGACAAACCGGAAAAAATGGTTATCCCCAACGTCGGCAATGTGAATTTTTTTGATTGCTGCTAAATTAATTAATTAATTAATGTGGAGTGACGATGATCGCAATTGCATTCTCTCTTTTTTTTTTTTATTAGGTGGGTTCCGGGGTTCCGTTCTCATTAACTGTACCGTGTTTTCTTTTTCCTGATTCATGAACCATGTAAATTGCAAATAGTGCTTCTTTTTATTTTCTTTCACATAATTCAAGAGCCGTGCAAATATTTCGAATTGAGATGTGGGGAATGCGTCTCGAAACAGCCAAATCATTCGTATGTGTCGAGATCTCTAATTTAATCTCAAAAAACTTTCTTTAAAAAGTAACTAACACGGGTCTACGTGGGACATTTTCCGCACGGGAGAGAATTACTGAGCACAAAAATATTCCAAAGAAGAAAATTTTATCCGACGCAATGCTACTTAGATTTCGAATATGTATCCCAAATTAATACCTTCACACAATATGTATTGAAAGAATATTCCCCTCGATCTCAATTTCACTATAAATTAATTGTTTCCCTCGACCTCAATTTGGTTGAGATGTAAAGCATAAATAAAGGAGATCATGGAGAATCAAGAAATTTTGTTTTTGTTCTACTGCCGTCAAAAGCATTGCTTTTATTGGCATCGTCACCCCCTTTTTCTCTTTCTCTACTAGTCCTCTTATCTATTATCTTGCTTTTCATTTTGCTTTTCCACATCTGCTACCCTTTCTCGTCTCATATAAAGGTAAGTTTCTTTATGAAGTATACACTGTTTTAATTAGTAGTTATCAACCTTTCTTATAGGTTTATCTTCTTTTCTGTTTGTAATTACCAATTCTTTTTTTTAATGAAACTTGTTATTATAATATTGAATGTCTAAATTTCTATTGCTAACATGTGCTGGAAGTATAAAAAATATATCAGTAGTTACAGATAGTCTCACAATTTAACTAAATTTCTGTGTAATTGAATGATCATCACAATCATAGATGACAGCTGTTAGCTTTGTTCAACTGCTTGAATCATTTAGTTTTTGTGCACCTTACTTCTTTGATACTCTGTCTGTCGTCTAATACATGTTGGATGAATTAGAGACAAGTGGCACTCCAATGACAGAGGAAGAAAAAAAAAAATATATATGTAAGAAAGAATTAGGCTAAGCAATTTATTCCAAAATTTGTTACTAATAACAATTAGTTGGAGATACTTTTGCAAATTTATTTGTAGGTAAAACATGCTACTTGCAAACTCAAGTGAATCGATCGACATGGTAATATTTATAATAATAAAAAAAAAATTAAAAAGCCCCTGCATAATTTTATCAAGGGGATTGTGATTTTCCCTATAATAGATTTTCTTCCGTTAGCAATTCAATCTCTAATAAACTATTCATTAAAAATAATTTTAATACATAAGCACGATTCAATAAATTAACCAATGAGCTCATAATTTTAGAAGCATTAATTCCAATCACATTCTTATAATGAATATGCTCTGTGTAGAAGATAATATATATGATTCTACACACATCTTTAACAGAATTCACATGTATGAGAGTTTTTGTAGATGATAATATTTTCCTCAAAAAAAAAAAATGTAGATGATAATATATATGATTCTACACACATCTTTAACGGAACAAGCCATTAATGTGCAACCATGATTGTTGCTTTAGTATTTTGTGTGTAAAGATAAAGATAAAGTTTGAATCAAAAGGACGAGTTTACAAAATAGGTCATTCAATCTCTTCCAAATTAAATCCATCTAGAAGAAATTCAAGTTTTGTAAAATTCTTGACCGATATCTTATACAAGTTGTCTAGCATTAAGCATAAATTTTTTTTTTAATTTTTGAATTTTGGGAGAATTGTTGGAACAAGTAATAAAACTCAAAATTTAATAAAAATAATTATGTAAATGTACTCAAACAAGAGCAAAGCTAGAGTGTGATGTGCTTACCAAGAGGGGTTGGTGAGCAGAACTCTAAAATTCTATTGTATTGACTTCAAACGACGAATCTAAACTGTTGAAATCCATCTATTTAATGAGTGATGTATGTACATGCAAAATTTTGAAAGTTTCAAATTCATTTAGTACAAGATCAAACGGTCAAAAAAATGATGAAAAATAAATATATAAAACAACTTAAAAATAACTTATTAAATATTCATTTTTTTTTTTATAGCTTGACTTTATATTAAATGAATTCGAACTTCAAAAAAAAAATCATATACATGCATCACTCATGAAGTAGATGGATTTTAACGGTTTGAATTTGTCTTTAAAAATAATCCGATAGACTTTGAAGTTGTGCTCACCAACTCTTCTTGATAAGCACATCACATCTTAGTTTTGCTCTTCAAACAATTACCATAATAATTTATTATTTGTAACATATCATTTTAAATATTATATTAATAATGCACAATTCATTCTTTTGACCTAGTCAAGCACATGACCCTGCACTTTTGACTTAATAAAAGCATAACCACCAAATTAAATGATAATATTATGGTTATTATTTTGTCAAACTATCTTCTTTTTACTATTAGAGGATAGTTCAAATGCTTTCTTTTTTGTGTCTCCATCATACTTACATTTCTTAAATCGTTAATTGATTAAAATTTAAAACTTAAACGTCAAAATAAAACTGTTATATGTGATATATGTTATTTTCTCTATATGTATATAAAAAATTATCACTTTTGAATTTTTTTTTGGTAAATCAATATGTTCAAAAATGAATGTCCTTTAATTATTCACATCAGTATATTTTTACAAATTCTTGATAACAAACAAAATTTGAAATGTCCTAATCTTTGTTATGTACACAGATAAAATGATGTAGATTATATCTAACGATTTTCTTTTACATTTAAGTTTTAAATTTTAAGTTATTAAAATTTTAAAAATGAAAACATAATGGAGAACAAAAAATAGAAATATTTGAATTGTCTATTGGACTATGCAATAATCTACTTAGTCTGTTTGACTATATTTGCAAAACATATATTTGTTGAATTTACAGTTTCTTGTCTTGAGATATTATGCAGGTTCATGATGATATAAAATTTCAATAAACATTAAGGATGCATCATCCAATGCTACACATATCAAGGATGTGCAATAATGAACCAAGGAATGGACTAAGAAGACTTAGCTCAAGATTAGTTGTTAATTAGAAATCTATGAAATTGGTAAAATATGCTTGAGATTGAGGTAATTGACCTATACCATTACAACAGTTAACAAAGCGTTACAACGGAACAATTCATATTCCGAAATCCACAGAAGTAACCGATTTATTCCGTTACAACGGTTAATAAGATGTTGTAACGGAACAATTCATTTCGGACCCCAAAAATCTCCAGAGAGTTCCGTTGTGACAACCGTTGTAACGTTTATTGAGCGTTAGGGTTTTCAGCACAGCCAAATCTATTAACTGGACTAACCGTTACAACGGTTAATCAACTATTGTAACGATTGATGTCAGTTACCTTATTTTATTTCTTATCTATAAATAGAAGCAAAATATAGGTTTTGATGAACAATCTAGCCGCCTCAAATTGTAATATTTTGTATTCTAAAAGATCTAGATTTCTCAATTGTTGCTTGTGCATCAAACTTCAATATCTTTACAACAATCTCAAGCATACTCCACCATACTCAATCATGTGTAAAAATTAGATTGATTTGTGTGAGATGCTCTTGTTTGTTAAAAACACTCGAGCCTTTAGTCTCAAGAGTCAATTCTTGCTCGGACCATGTGACTTCCCAAGGGTTGTAAGGGCTTACCGGTTCCACCTTGTAATCTTTTCTCCTTGGTAAAGAAAGATGCATCATCAGAAGGTCGCGCAGCTTCGGAGACGTAGACGTTAGTGCCGAACTCTGTAAACGTATCTCGGTCCAGTGTCCTTTACTCTTCTATCTAGTTTACATACATTTGCTTAGTTTAAGTTTTCTTGTTTTCGTCAAGAATAACTACGTACACATTAGATATATTTCTAGTGAATATCAAACCATCTAGAATTAAATTTTAAAGACTCCATATTTATACCCCTCTAGATGCCGGTTAGAGACAACATTGTCTCAGTTCTTATTATGCTGGATATTGAAAGAATTATCCATCGGTCCTCTCATTGACATGCCTCTAAGAGAAGCATAACCTGTTATTTCAGAGTGATTCCGCATGCCGGTGAGGACATACATCTTAGAACATAAGTTACACTCGCCTGTACTACCTATACATTTTCTTATTATTTATTATATATATATATATATATATATATATAATATATATATAATATATGCTGCTACGGTACGCGTATATAAGGGCCCTCCGTGCTACGGCTCACTTTTTGAGTTTTCAAAATCCTAACGGTCGATCCGAACCGTTCAACATGATCTCCATATGAATATGTACTTGCAAACCAAATTTTACATTTTTTAGAATTTTTTACTATTTATTAAGCCACATTGAAAAAACACTAATTTGTACACAACAGTAAACTTTTCTGGACCATTGAATCAGCGATTTCAAAGTGGCTTAATAAATAGTAAAAAAATTCTAAAAAATGTAAAATTTGATTTGCAAGTACATATTCATATGGAGATCATGTTGAACGGTTCGGATCGACCGTTAGGATTTTGAAAACTCAAAAAGTGAGCCGTAGCACGGAGGGGCCCTTATATACGCGTAGCATATTAGCCAGATTATATATATTATATTATATATATATATATATAGATTATATATATATATATATATATATATAT